>PVKV010010428.1:0-75754 GCA_004027835.1 Alouatta palliata | reverse complement strand
GTCAACATGGTGAAACCCCGTCTCTACTAAAAATACAAAAATTAGCTGGGCATGGTGGCATGTGCCTGTAGTCCCAGCTACTCGGGAGGCTGAGGCAGGAGAATTGCTTGAACCCAGGAGGCGGAGGTTGCGGTGAGCCGAGATCGCGCCATTGCACTCCAGCCTGGGTAACAAGAGCGAAACTCCATCTCAAAAAAAAGAAAAGAAAAAAAAAAAAAAAAGAGATGCAGGAGGAAAGAGTGGGGCTAGTCAGGGAAGGCCTTGAAAGCTATTCTGAGATGCGAATTGCATCTTGTATTTGTCAGGGAATCACCATGCTGGAGCTGCGCTAGGAGCTCAGAGTTCCATGGAGAAGGTGGGCAAAGAGAGGACCATCACTCATGTTTCCTGAGCCCTGATTATTTCGTGGTTCTAAGCACTTCTTGGACATTGATTGATTGCCTGTCTTACAAGGCAGGTACTATGATCATCCCCATTTTATAGACAAGTAAACTGAGACTTGGGATGCAGACATAAGTTTTTTTTTTTTTTTTTTTTTTCAAGGTCATAAAACTAGCACTAGTGGAGTCAGGACCTGTCTTTTTTTTTTTTTTGAGGCGAAGTCTTGCTCTGTCACCAGGCTGGAGTGCAGTGGCGCGATCTCGGCTTACAGCAACCGCTGCCTCCCACATTCAAATGATTCTCCTGCTTCAGCCTCTCAAGTAGTTTGGACTACAGGTACACGCCACCACGCCCAGCTAATTTTTGTATTTTTAGTAGAGACGGGGTTTCACAATGTTGGCCAGGATGGTCTTGAGCTCTTGACCTCGTGATCCACCTGCCTCGGCCTCCCAAAGTGGCGTGTGCCCCTGCGCGCGGCCATCTTTTTTGTTTTTTTAATGGTCGCCTTTACTACAGCAGAAGTGTATGGGTTTTTCATGGACAGGGTACAAAATTCAAAAGGCTGAAATCCCCAGTGAGGTTGTTCTTCTTACCGCCCTGCTCCCAGGCCTCCCTCCCCCAAGGCGACCACTCTTACAACTCCTTGTGTTTTTTATTTTCTAGAGATTGTGCCTGTTTGTTTTGTAAGAGATGTTTTATATAGACATAAGCACAAAAGGCAAGAAAAGACAAGTGCCCGTTAACTATGGATGTGGGCTGTGGGAAGAGGCAGTGTGGGTTTAGATCTTGACATCTTTTGAGAGCTTGGCAAGTATCACCATTAAATGATGGCTTGGGGAAAGGGTGGGTGGGCTTGGAGGGTGGGCCGAGGATGGCAGGGGCAGGGATGCGGACATCAAGAGGTCTGTGTGCACGAGCGTGATGGTGTGGGCCTGGACTGGGGGTGAGGTGATCAGGTGGAGACAGGAAATGGGGACCGCAGGGGCCTGAGGGGGAGAGCAGCTGCTATTGGGGCTGTCATAGCTGGCAGGGGTTTGGCAGGGCTGGAGGCACAGTACGAGGAAGAGAGGCAGCCTGCGGGCTTGGGATGGCGCCTCTCTAAGGCTCATGCTGACTCGAGCAGTTCCAGCCCACCATGGCATGCACACGAGCCGGGAAGCTAGGACTGGGTCGGGAGGGAGGCCAGGGGCTCAGGAGCCCGGGAGGTCTGGTACCAGGGCCTGGTGGGGATTCCAGGCAAGTCAGTCCCTCCTCTCCAGGCATTAGTGCAGGTCAGCGCCTCACGGAAGCCCATCGTCCCTGTCGGTCTTCCCTGTGGAGGGAAAGGCAGGGAAAGGCTTGGGAGATGCCGGGCTGGGGTGGGCTGGGGGCTTGGAATTCCTCCCCAGAGGCTTTCACGGCAGCATCTGAGCAAGCAGCCATGGTGTGCAGAGCTCCCCCAGGCAGGATGGGAACCCGTACATGCATGCATATACATACTTTACGTGTTATATGTAATATAATGTCATATACATTATTTTGCTTGGTTCTCATTTCCCCTTTTATTTATTTATATTTTTTATTTTTGTGAGATGGAGTCTCGTACCGTGGCCTGGACTGGAGTGCCATTGCGCGATCTCGGCTCACTGCAACCTCCGCCTCCTGGGTTCAAGCAATTCTCCTGCCTCAGCCTCCCGACTATCTGGCATTACAGGTGCCTGCCACCATGCCCAGCTAATTCTTTGTATTTTTAGTGGAGATGATGTTTCATCATGTTGGTCAGGAGGCCGGTCGTGAACTCCTGACCTCAGGTGATTCACCTGCCTCGGCCTCCCAAAGTGCTGGGATTATAGGTGTGAGCCACTGCGCCCAGCCATCTCTCTTCCCCTTTAGAAGCCAGTTGATATATAACAAGTTGGTATCCCCCCCATTCTTTTTGATGCACAAACGGCTCCTTGAGGATCCTGAGCCTGTGCCCCAGTCCCCGTAGTCTGCTCACTTCCTGGCTTCTTGGAAGAACAAGATGCTCTTGCCTCCTCTTGTTCTTTCTCTGCCCCAGTCCTAGAATCAGCTGTTTTTCCAAGGAGTCCTAGTTTTCTTTCCTGTGAAATGCTATTTGGGTGGGGAGAGGGAGAGAAGCTACAAGCTGTGGGGGAAGATCCCCGATCTGGGCAACCCCTTTGCTCTGGTGACCTTGAGCAAGTCCCTCAGGGTATTATGGGACCATTTATGTCCTTTCTAGACTCATCTGAGGCCAAGAAGATGTGGGAAACATCCATCCTGTGTGCCTGGGGGCTGGAATGGCACACCCCCAGCTCTGCCATTGTGTAGCTGTGTGACTCTGGGGGATTCCTTAACCTCTCTGAGCCTCAGAGTCCTCATCTGTGAGATGGGAATGACATCAGACCTTTTTTCTTTCTTTCTTTTTTTTTTTTTTTTTTTGAGACAGGGTCTTACTCTGTTGCCCAGGCTGGAGTGCAATGATCATAGCTCATTGCAACCTTGAACTCCTGGGTTCAAGCAATCCTCCCGACTCAGCCTCTCCGAGTGCTGGGATTACAGGTGTGAGTCACTACACCCGGCACGTGAGACATTCCTGACATGTCTCACCTAGAGAATGCTCAGTGAATGCTAATTCCCTTCTCCCTACTCTTAATCATTTGACTTCAGCACCCCAGGAAATGAGAACTGGGATATTGGATGGTTTGGGAGAGGGGGACAGAGGTGTCCAGGGAAAAGGAAGAAATTGGGGAATAGAAGACCAGGGGCAAATAAAAGAGGAGGGGTTAATTCAGAATAGGGAAGATGATTTTATCATCAGAGCTTTCCAATAGAGAAAGCTCTGGCTGTTTGGGGGAGGTTGACACCCTCCTGGCATTGGAGGTATGCAAGTAGAGGCTGAGGGACTGTGAACCACACAGATGTGTTTGTGAGGACGCGCATCGGCCAGGAGGTAGATTCCTTCACTCAGCAAACTCTGGGAGAGGACTGTCCTTGCCTGGTCCTGTAATGGGGCAGGGAATGCCAAGGTCAATAGGACACCAGCCCTGGCCCCAGGGAGCCCCCAGTCCAGGAAATAAGCTGATTGCTGAGGTCCTTCTACTCTGCAGTTGTGTGCTTTGAAGCATCCAAGCCTTGGAGGGAGCTGGCTGAGGATTTTCCGTGTGCGCCTTTGGTATTGACCCACTGGAGTTGGAGCTGGCTGGAGAACGGCAGGAGGAGGACACACGGTAATCTGTCAGTGTCAGCCCGGTTGCAGCTGGCCAGGAACCATCCTGCTGCTAACGCCTCCCTTCCCAGCAGCGACGGAGCACACAACTTGTACAGCACCCCTCAGTGCTTCCACCTCTTCCTATAGGAGGGGGAGTGTGGGTAGTTACTCTTTTTCTGCATCTCCCTGGCATGAATCCTTTTCTCCAATCACACTAATTTATTCAGTGTTTCCCAGTACACCTTGGGCATTCCTACCTCTGTACCTTCAGTTACCAGAATTCCCTACCAGCTGTGGGCACTCTCGTCCATTCATCCATCCACCTGTTCATCCATCCAATCATCTACCCATCCACCTACCCATTCATTCAGTCATCCACCTATCCATCCATCCAATCATCCATCCACCTGCCCATTCATTCAGTCATCCACCTATCCATCCATCCAATCATCCATCCACCTGCCCATTCATTCAGTCATCCACTTATCCATCCATCCAATCATCCATCCCCCTGCCCATTCATTCAGTCATCCACCTATCCATCCATCCAATCATCCATCCACCTGCCCATTCATTCAGTCATCCACCTATCCATCCATCCAATCATCCATCTACCTGTCCATCATTCAATCATCAATTCATCCAGTCATCCATCTGTCCACCCATCCATCCATTCAGTCATCCATCCATCCATCCAATCATCCATCTGTCCACCTGTCCATCCATTCAGTCATCCATCCATCTGTCTGTCCGTCCATCTGTCCATCCAATTCAATCATCCATTCACCCATCCATCCATTCGATCATCCTTCCATTCATCCATCATGTATCCATCCATCCGTCCATCCACCCACCCACCTTCCATACATTCAACTTTGCAATCCATTTCAGTTCAACTCAATTCAATTCACCTTTATTCAACTCATAAGGTTACTGGGCTTTGCCATGTACCACACACATGTGAGAAGTGAGGCATGCCCCTGCTCTCAAGGAGCCTGTGGGAAGAATCCTCTCCATTCTTCATGGCCAGCTTTGCATCTCACCTCTGTTAATCCTTTGCCAGTCCCATCAGCAGAAGCAATGAACTCTAAAGGGCTGTCCTGTGAGAGAGTTCAGCTCTGGCTTTCATAAATGGCAGAGGACAGAGCTCAGACAAGGAGAGAGGCAAAGGGGTGGGGAGGAGGCGAGAGTGAGATGAGCCCGTGGGGCAGGGATTTTGGCTCTGCAGAGGGAGGTGCTTCCATTCAGCTGTGGGTACTCAGCAGTGTATTGGGGGATGAAGGGAAAGAAGAACGCCACTGGAGAAGTGGGTTAGTGTGGTGGTGAGGAGGTGAGCTCTGCAGCCATTGGACTGCCTGGCTTATTGTCTCAGTTCCACTATATTCCTGCTGTGTGACCCTGGGCACATACCTTAACATTTCTGAGCCTCAATGTCCTCATTTGTAAAATGAGGATGATAAAACCTATCTCACAATGTTGCCATTAGCATTAACACAGAAAGCGCTTAAATGAATGCGTGGCATGAAGGGAGAGCTCAACAGATTCCAGCTGTGGTTGTGACTACTCCTATTGTGCATGAGCTGCTGTACTAGGAGCCCTCATTCCACTGTGTCCTCTGAGCTAACCCTATGCGGGGATTACTGAACCCATTTTGCAGATGAGGAAATGAAGGCCCAGGGAGGCTATCTCTTGTGTGCATCACACAGCTGGCAAAGGATGGAGCTGGGGTTTAAATGCAGACTTTTCCAACTCCCTGTCCCTGCTCTCCTGCATGCCCTTCCCTGCTGCCTCTCACGGGGTGAGTGCTCTGAGATGCAAAGATTGTAAGACTTCCATCGCAGCCTCTGTCTAGGGCACTCTTTTTTTTTTTTTTTTTTTAAGATGGAATCTCAGTCTGTTGCCCAGCTGGAGTGCAGTGAAACGATCTCAGCTGACTGTAACCTCCACCTCCTGGATTCAAGCGATTCTCCTGCCTTACCCTCCCGAGTAGCTGGGATTACAGGCACGCGCCACCTCGCCCAGCTAATTCTTGTATTTTTTAGTAGAGATGGGGGTTGCACCATGTTGGCTAGGCTGGTCTTGAACTCCTGATCTCAGGTGATCTGCCTGCCTCGACCTCCCAAAGTGCTAGGATTACAGGTGTGAGCCACCATGCCTGGCCTACAAGTAAATAATTCCAATAAAATCATGAGCTTCAGGGAGGAAAAATGCCTTTCTCATATGGGTCCATTGCCACAGTTTGCAGCCCTGAGCCCCGGCTCTGGCTGGTGAAGTTTGCATGGAAAGCCCAGTTGCGATTTTTCCTGTTGTATCTGGGTCAGTGGCTCTCCTTGCACTTAGAATATAACCCAAAAGCCCTCCCCTTTGGATTAGAGCAGCAGTCCTCAACCTTTTTGGCACCAGGGACCAGTTTCACGGAGGAGGATTTTTCCATGGACTGGGTGGGTACCTCCTCAGATCATCAGGCTTTAGTTAGATTCTCACAAAGAGCATGAACCTGGATCTCTCTCAGGCACAGTTCACAGTAGTGCTCACACTCCTGTGAGAATCTAATGCTGCTGCTGCTGGGGCAGGTGGTGGAGCTCAGGGGATAATGCCCCCTCACCTCCTGTGTGGCCCTGTCCATGGTCCAGGGATTGAGGATCCTGGGATTAGAGTACTGACCCCTGCCCACCTTACCCTGTGTAACTTGTCCCCTTGCTCACCCAGGATAACTACTTGGGTCATCTTTAAGATGTTCTCACAAGCCAGGTTCTTTCCTGCCTCAGAAAAAGAGGCTTTGTATGTGCTGCTCCCTCTGCCTGGAGCCCTCTGCTCTCTCCCATCCTCTGCTTCTGCCTGGCTCATCCTTCCTACCCTTCAAATTTCTGCTGAAATTCAACATCTTAGGGAAGTCTCCCCTGAGTGCTCTGTCTAAAGGGATTGTGGTAGCTGGTCTGCAAAGACGGCTCCCAGTACTTCTTGGGCTCTCCTGGGTATTCTGCTGTTCCTATCAAGAAGTAGATGATAGCCTGGGCACAGTGGCTCACACCTGTAATCCCAGCACTTTGGGAGGCCGAGATGGGCGGATCGCCTGAGGTTGGGAGTTTGAGACCACCCTGACCAACATGGAGAAACTCTGTCTCTACTAAAAATACAAAATTAGCCAGGCATGGAGGCACATGCCTGTAATTCCAGCTACTCAGGAGGCTGAGGTGGGAGAATCGCTTGAACCTGCGAGGTGGAGGTTGCAATGAGCCAAGATCACGCCATTGCACTCCAGCCTGGGCAACAAGAGCAAAACTCTGTCTCAAAAAAAAAAAAAAAAAAAAAAAGTAAATAAATAAATAAAAAGATTTAGACTCTATTTCTCTTCCTCCTGGAACATGGCTGGTCCTTGGTCTTGGCTTTGACCAGTGGAATGTGGCAGAGGTAATTTACTGAGGCTTCCAAGGCTTGCCCTTCAGATGACTGGCAGCTTCTCCTTCCTGCCACTTGGAACCCAGCTGGTATGCTGTGGGAGGCCCATATCACACAGAGAGACCACAGGGGGAGAAATGGGGTGTTCAGCTCAACAGTCCCAGTTGAACCCCCAGCCAACAGTCGGCTTGAGCCATCTTGGCTGCTCCAGCCCAGTTGAGCCCGAGTGACCGCAAGGCCAGCTAACATACGGAACAGAAGAACCACCCCACTGAGCCCACAGAATTGTGGGAGATGATCAAATTGTATTGTTGTTTTAAGCGACTAAATTTCCAATAATCTAAAGAGAGGTTAATCCCTGATATATTTCTCTCTTTCTCTCTCTTTGTTTTTTAGAGACAGGGTCTCACTATGTTGTCCAGGCTTCAGTGCAGTGACTACTCACAGGTGCAGTCATAGCGCACTGCAGCCTCAAACTCCTAGTCTCAAGCAACCCTCCTGCCTCAGCCACCCGGGTAGCTGATACTCTAAAAATCATTGCCCCAATGCATTTGCTTCATAGCATTTATAATAATCTATAATTATATAATTACTTCTTAACTTTCTTTCTCTCTCTCTCTCTTTCTTCCTTTCTGCTGGTCTCAAACTCCTGAGCTGGAGTGATCTACCCACCTTGGCCTGAGCCTCCATGCCTGGTCCAGAGCCCACCTTCTTAACCCTCATACTATTCTGCTTCTCTGAGCCTTGGTTTTCATATCTGTAAATGGGATAATAATGCCTGTTTAACAGGGCTATGATACCATAATATGGCAGTGCCGGACACATTGTGGAATCTCAATAAATCCCAATTTGCTGTGGCAAGATAGATAAACAGGCTTCCAACCAAAGAGGGCTTTGACGGCTTTACGGTGAGGGTGCTGTGGAACCATTGAAAGTTTCTGAGTAAGACAGTGACATAACGAAGCTGTGGCTTAGCTCCGGTTCTACCTTTTCCTGCCTCTGTCTCCCCACCAACTGTCTGAGGTTGGTATCTGAGTTTCACATCCCTGTCTTACCTCCCCGTGAGGTTCTGAGATTTGAGCTGTTTCAGGGCCGGGACAGGTCATTCTACGCCTGGAATGAATGGAATGGGAGGGATATTCTTGGTCAGATGTTCTGACCAAACCCAGACCTTCCAGCATCCCTGGCAGCCTGCCGCGCACATGCCGATGTTCTTGGTCTTGTGGGTCTCATCTCAAAATGCTGCCTCAGAGAGCCCATCTAGGGTCCCTTTCTGTCTCCACCTCCAGCCCTGCTGACTGAGAGAGGTGCCTGGGTTTCGCATGACTGACTTCTTATTCCCCTTGGAATCCCTTCCGCGGCAGGGTGGATGAGGTGAGACGGAGGCGGGTAACTTGGTGGGAGAAGGAGGAGGGAGAAAAAACATGGAGTCAGAGCAGGAGAGAGTGGGATAGCGGGGGAAAGACAGAGAGAGGGTGAGCCAGACTGGGGGAAAGATGGGCTCACTGCTGCAAGGCAGGGTGCACCTGGTGACAAAAATGGGCCACCTGACCTTGTGCTGTGTTCCCTTGTTCTGATGGATGTTGTGAGACTGCGTGGGTGTGCACATGCACATGTGGCACACGTGTCCACATAGACACGAGCATCTGTGTCATAGCATGTAGCCCGTCTGCTAGCCTGTGCATGGAAGGGCATAGACGGGTCTCTATGGACACAGGGACACAGGGACTAAGCATGTGGAGAATCACGTGCAGTGGTCCATGCAGTCCTCAGCCCCAGCGTCACCTCCTCCACATGCCTCGCCCCCATTAGTTCACCCTCCTCCCCCTGTGGCGGCATGATCACATTTCTTGGTGAGTCTCTGTTTACCTGTCCCTGTCTCTGCCTCTGTTGAGAGCTTTCTGCAGTAGAGTCCACGTCCTTGTCACCCCTGTACTCTGGGGAGCAAGCTCAGGACTTGGTGGGGTAGGTGATTAATAAATGCTGATGACTGATGGAGTATGTTTGTGTGAATGGATCTACTTCCAGAAGTGTGTGTGTGTGTGTGTGCGCGCGCGTGCATGTGCACACATGTGCACCCATGGGAACATGTATGTGGCCATATACACATGAACATGCACTGTGGGATGTGGCTGTGTCTCTAAGATGTCCGTGAGTGAGTCTCTGGTCACACACCATGCCCACAGATTGATGCAGTGGTATGCTGGTAAATATTTAACAACCAGCTCTTCATTGAAGAAACAAGCCCTGATTCACAGCATTTGCCCATTGCTGCGGTGTAAATGTTCCTACCATGGCCTACTTCAAGCTGAGCTGCTGATGTGGCGTCATGGAATACTGAGTTAGCTGGGAAGAGCTGCCCATGACTAGCTCGCATGAGCCCATCGGAGTTGGCTTCAGCACACGGAAGGATGAGTGTGACTGCCCAGCCTGTGGCGTGGAGGGTAGGCAGGGCAAAGTTCCTCTGGTGACGGTAATGCTTCTTTCGCCCGGGGGGAGCAGGCAGTTGGTGGCTGCCAGCCAGCTTTCACAGAGCAGGCTTGAAAGCCAGTCTAAACCAATACTCCTTGTTAGGCAGGTCTAGACGCTCACCAAGACAGCAGCGCCTTCCCTCACTCCCTGAAGATGCTTTAAAATTTTTGGATTTGGTGAAATCAGCATGACTGCAAGGAGGTAATGCTAAGCCTGAGCATGAATGGAAGAGGAGGAGGAAGAAATGCTTCAAACCCCCATCCAAGGCAGCTGGCTAGGGATGCTGGAAAGTCTGGAGGCTTGGGTTTATGTGCCTGCTTGAAGCCGATTCACTGTGCAAGGCTGGACATATCCTTGCCCTTTCTGGCCTCCAACTGTGACTTTCTTCCATGAAAGGATGGACCTTCTGAGCTCTGTCGCCTCTATCTGACCCTCTGGGAGTTGGTCCGTAAACTGGGCCCTGAGTGTTAAAATCTATATTCAAAAACCAGAGAGAGGCTGTGCTGCCTTTAGACAAGAGCAAGAGGGGACCCTGCCCTGGCCCTCCTGAGACCAAGCCCTTTCCCATGTGGGGAGGAGGCCACAGGCCAAGGTGCTGTGCTCACCCCAAGCCCTACCCGCTTCTAGACATCTGTCTGATGCCACCAATTCAGAGTTTCTGCTCTAAGAGTCCTGCCGAGCTGGCTTCCAGGGGTGGCTGCCACCTGTCCGCCTGAGGACCCATGTCCTCCTGCCTCAAGCAGTGGTTTTGGGGAAGCTGGGTGTGCAGGCTGGGGTGTGCACCCACTTGGTGGGAGATGCCCTGAACATGCCGAGTAGAGCTGGAAGTGGGAAAGGAAGAGGGGTGGGTTATGGACAGGGAGCAGTAGTCTAGGGTTCCAGGATGGGCTTGCCCCATTCTGCCACTTTGAGGAACAGAATGGAGAGGAGGTTGAGAATTTTAAATTCAAACCTAACATTTTAGGTTGTCACAAGGACATATTTGCCAGGGCAGAGGATAGACCATATATATATATTTATATATTTGAGATGGAGTCTTGCTCTGTTGCCCAGGCTGGAGTGCAGTGGTGTGATCTTGGCTCACTAAAACCTGTGTCTCCCAGGTTCAAGCAATTCTCTCCCTCAGCCTCCTGAGTAGCTGGGATTACAGGTACCCAACACCACACTGGGCTAATTTTTGTATTTTTAGTAGAGACAGCATTTCACCATCTTGGCCCAGCTGGTCTTGAACTCCTGACCTCATGATCTACCCGCCTCAGCCTCCCAAAGTGCTGGGATTACAGGCGTGAGCCACCTCGCCCGGCCGATAGATCACATTTTTAAGGTTGTTTGATGTGCAGCTGTTAAATCTTCATGCTTAGGTTATGAAGAGTGAGCCTCCCTTTCTACTCTTGCCCTGGACCCCACAAGTGTTAGGGGTGAGCCTGGAGAGAGAGATAATTGAGATTGGCAGGGGTTTGGTAGTGTGGCCCTAGCAGCCTGAGGCTGAGTTGGACAGGGAGTTTTGAACATTTGCACCTTCTAAAAAAAAAAAAAAAGTAGACTTTTCTGGGTCTCTTGATACAGGGTTTACCTTCTCTTAAGTCTGTGTGGTGTGCAGGTGTCATCTGCATGCCATCTCCTTTCTCTTGAGTCCGAGGAAGGTTGTACAGTGACCACACTTGCCCCTGAATCTTAGATAGTGCTGCTGTTTTAGCTGTTTTGCGGCCATGACTGGTCATCCTTCCAATACGTCAAGGGTCACATCCTTTCTCCTACGTCAAGGGTCACATCCTCCCGTTAGCATCTCATCTTGTCTTATCCATCTTGTCTTTCTCATCTCTTCAAGTTAAGAGAGTCCCAAGGGCCCTCCCCATTCTTTTGCCACTCCATGGACCCCCTCTCCCTGAGGAGCACCCCTCTGCAGGAAGCCCTCTGAGTAAACTGGCAGGGTCATGTGCATTCCAAACAGCACACGTTCATAGGGGAGAATGGAAACCCCGGAGCGGGGTTGGGAAGTTGAGTGGGGCTGGTTTATTCTAAAAGAGAAAACTCAAGGACGTCATGCTCTCTGTCTTCAAATATCTGAGGGGCTGTCATGCTGAAAAGGGAAGGGATTTATTCAGTGTTGCTGGAGTGTGAAGGAAGAGGTAGATTAAAATTCAGTGTGCAGAGAAGACTTTTGCCAAAGAGTGCTGCTTAGCACTGGCTGGTGCTATCTTTGGAGGGGGTGAGCCCTCTGTCACTGGAGGCGTGCAAGTATCTGTAAAGGATATTTAATAGGGAACTCATGATTTACAGAGTGGGGAGGACACCCTACTGCATAGCATCTAAACTTCCCATCCCTAAGAATCTGTAGCTTTCGGATTGCTTTAAATAGGATGCCAGGAGTTGGGAAAGCAATTAAAGAAATCCACTGAAGTGAGGACCAAGCTATAAAAAAAAAATCTTTATTTCATGTACCAGGATTTTTTTTTCTTTTTTTCTTTTTTTTTTTTTTTTAGTTTTCTGCTTTTTAAAATTTTTTTCTGTTAACAGTCTGAAAAAAAAAGGACCCACCAAGAAAATCAATGGAGGTTAGTTTCTTGAACTGGTCTGAGCTGGACATGAGCAATCATCCACTCTGGGAAGCAATGTCTTTGCAGTCCCGGTCCTGGCTCCTTCCCTCCGGACCCCCCAGCCCTTTCTCAGCCATGACGATGTCACCCCACACCCTAAGGCTTTCTTCAAGCAGACCCAGAACCCAGGCCTTGCAGCTGGGAAAGAAGCACACTGATCACCTTCCCAAACGCGCTGCCGGAATTCGGAAGATTGGAGCTAGTTTTTCTGTTTGGACAGGCCCCCCGCTTAGGGGCTGTTTTCCTGGCGCCTCTCCCTTCTCCTTTCTCTCTTATCCTTGATCCCTTTAGGTATGGAATCTGGTGGGGTGATGGGCGAGATTGGGGTGGGAGAGGGGTAGAGTTGGGTTTCTGCCCTGACTGAGAACAGCTAGGCTGTGGTTAGCACACCTTGAATTGTCTCTCATCATTCTGCCCCAGGGCCCATGACCTCCCCCTGCACTTCTGGGCTGGGCTGGCTGATGTTCTGCTCTCTGCTGACCTGGGAAAATAACTTTCCTTTCCCAGGCAAAAGACAGGAAAGGCAGGTGAGATGTTCAAGCTCAAAAAGCCTTGCTAACCATTCTCTGGAACTCCCCAGAGAGCTCAACCTCAGGAAATGCCAGTGTCAAGAAATATGCAAATCGAGGGAGACTCGCAGGCAGAGGCGGGGGCCTCACCTTGACCTTCAGTCACGTGGGAGTGACTTGCAGGCTGTTCTGAACTTTCCAGCTCAGGAAAGCTGTTGGATTTCTCTCAGCCTGAAAACTGGCCCTCATCACTCTGGGGAAGGAAGGGGAGAAACACAGGATGGCCCTGGACTTCATAGTGCAAGTTTAACTTCTGGGTTGGTCCTAACACTGGGGTGGAACTGCTAAAACCTTCCTCTCCGTCCCAGCAAACCTCGGAGGATCCTCTTTTTCACAGACCCCCCTGAGACAGTGGGAAAGCCCTGGTGGCAGATCTCTTCTCCCAAGGAAGCCTCCTTAACGCTCTACGATGGCAGAAAGGAGACATAAAGTGAAGACGGGCTCTGGGGACCCCCGTGTCTTTCCCTTCTTTGCCTGAACAGCAGCATCCGTTTGCTCACATGTGTGTATTTTTGCTTTGACATTGGATGTGGGGGCAGGGGCTTGGGGAGCACAGTGAGGAGGTATATGGGGTGTGTGTGTGTGTGTGTGTGTGTGTGTGTGTGTGTTTGAGAGGCTGATTGATGATGAGCCTGGGGGCTTGGTGGCAGCTGTCCTGGTCATCCCTGGCATATCCCCGGGGGCAGGTGGCAGATCTTAAGTCACAGATACATAGAGCGAGAATGGGCCTTTAGTGTTCATCTGGGTCAATCCACATGCTTACACAGGAGGGAAAATTAAGGCCCACAGAGGCCATGCAGCAAGGAATTCCAGAATCCAGGGCTGGATTCTAGATGCGTGCCCTTCCCATGCATGCGAGTGGTGTGTGTGTCTGTGTGCATGTGTATGTTCATGTGTGTGGGGTGTTGGGAGGGCATGAATGAACACAAAGGCCAGTGTGGAACTGTTGTCCATGGCTTTGGAGGGCATGAATCAGTTTCCTCTGAGCCATGTCCCTGGCTGTGTATGGAATGGAGGGGTTTAGACTGAGTATGTCCCTGTGACTGACTGCGGTGCTGGGCTAAGTGGACTGTGTATGTGTGTGTGAACGTGTGTGTGTACGCATAGGCTGTGCGGTCTCCTTCTCTGTTGGGTTCTGTCTCCCCCCATCCACAGCACCTTCCTGGTCTCAGGAAGCCACCTTTCCTTCACAGAGACCCCCCGCAGCTCGCTGGGACCTTCCCCCACTCCCTCCGACCTTCAAGCCCAGCTCTCACCTCTCACAAAGTTTTGTTTTGTTTCTGTAAATGGATTTGTATATTCGTTTTCTGTTTTTTTTTTCTTTACAAGTTCCCTGCTAAATTTTAAGTCCCCCACCCCACCCCATTTTTTGTTTTCACAGTTTAAAGCTGGAAAAGAATTAAAAGAAAAATACTATCTGATTTTCTTGCAAGTAAATCCACTTATTTTATATTTACATGTATTTATAGTCCGTGGTTTTTTTATTTAAAAAAAATCACCACTTGTTTTTCCTTTTTCTTTTGTAAAAAGAAACCTTTTTGCAGTATCATTGTTGAACCCGCTGGGCCCCAAAGGGCATCAGTAAGTCCAAGGATCCCCAAAGGGTCAATGAACCCCCTTCCCAGGGGACTAGGGGGCTTATGAGTCTGGGGGTCCACCATTGCCCCAGGGTCATCGGGCGGCCCTGAGGTGAGGGGTGAGGAGGGAGAGCTGTTTCATGTCCCCCGGGGGGTGGGCGTCTCCTGACCCCAAGGACAGGAGCTTGGGGACGTGACCCCAAGAGGCTCACCCTGAGGATTCCCGGGTTTCCGGCATCTTGGTAAGCCACCGGCAGCCATCCCTCTCCTTCCCTTTCCTCAAGGCCTAGGAAGTCATCACAGTGGGTTAAGGACCATTAAGGACTGGGAACCTGGGGCCAGGCAGCCCCAAGTGCACACCCCTCCAGGCACCCTAACGGAGAGGAGGGACAAGGGCTGGGTCACCTGGAGGCCTACAATTGCCCCGTCAATGCTGGGCGGGGTCGGCTCGAGCCCTGAGCCTTCCCGGCGTTCCTGGGGCTCCTACCCAGGGGCTCCAGGGACCTGGCAGTGACTGCAGGCTCACCCGGCCCTGGGGCCCCTGAGTCTCGCCCCCACTCTTCCAGGGAGGCAGGGCCCGCTGGGGGTTAAAGGGAACAGAAAAGTAACTCTCCCCGCATTAAAAAAAAAAAAAAAAAAAAGTCACATAAACCCTGAAAAATACAAAGGACATCCTCTTTCCTTTCTGTTCTCATTTTTTTTTTTGCTTTAATGTTATCTTGGTTCTCTTTTATTTTTTTTTCATTTAAATTGGTTTTTATTAAATGTTAAAATAATAGTACATGGGAAATCATGCATTTTCTTTTAGATTTATTTTCTATTTTTAATTTTTATCCCTCTCGCTTTTTTTTTTTAAAGTTTGTGTTTCTTCCCTCGTTTATATTTTCCCACATTTCCTGTTGTTTTGCTTCTTTGTTCCTCTATTTTGTTCTTTTTTTTTAAATTTACTTGTTATGTTTTTCTTTTTTTTGCTTTTTTTTTGTTTGTTTTTTTGTTTTTTGTTTTTGCTTTTGGAAGGTCTCCCCGCGGATGGTCTGGGTCCCCCTGCCCCGCCCCGCCCCGCCCCGCCCCCGGGGGCCGCGCCCTCCTCCCGGCTCCGCCCCGGCGCTGGCGAGGCCCGCGGTCTTCATACGGGGGTGGTCCGGCGGTTGGCTGTGTTGGAGTGGAGAGAGTCCTTGTTCTCCTTCTGGATACAGTTGTGAACCTGGAGGAAGCTGTTATCCCTGTCGGAGTTGTAGGTGGCGGTGGGCGTGGTGGCGGCCTTCAGGGGGTCCCTGCTGAGCGTGTACATGGAGATCTCCGTGGACGGCAGGGTGTTGAAGCCCTTGATGCCCACGGGGGAGGCGTCCCTGGAGTGTGAGGGCTCCGTGGAGCGCGAGCTGGAGCGGCTGCGGCGCTGGTAGCGGTAGCGGTAGCTGGGGATGCGGGTGATGGCAGAGGCCTGGAGGTAGTCCGTGGCGCGGGCCGTGGCCCGGAGCTGTTTGTGCCGGTCGATAAACATGTGCACGGCCAGCACCCCGACCATCTCGGCGATGATGAAGGACAGGGCCCCGAAGTAGAAGGACCAGCCGTAGGAGTAACTATTCTTTTTGGAGTCGCTCTTGGAGGGGTCTCCGGCGTTGGCAGATATGTACACTATGATGCCAATAATGTTGCTCAGACCTGCGGGGCGCAGGGTGGCGGAGGGGTGGGGGATCGGAGAGAAGAAGGTTAGTTTCTCAGGAGGAAGTCGGCCATGGGCAGCCTCAAAGCACGGGGACAGCTGTGTGGGCCTTCCCCCGTCCCTCGCTGCATGAACAGGTGGGCCGGTGTAGAGGGACATTGGCAAGCTTCCTCTTAACATGTTATCTTTCCATTCAGAGAGCGCCACAAGGGAAGTGCTAATGGAAACAGACACCGGCAGAGCCTGCGAAGAGAGGCATTCCTTCCACAAGGCGCTGAGTAACTAATAATAGATATTGTTCATTGAGCCTTTACTACCTGCTTTCACTGCTTGGTGCTTCCCTAGCGGGGCACAGATGAGGAAAGCAGCACAGAGAGGTTAAGGAACTTGCTTAAGGCTGCACAGGGCTTTGAAGCTGGTGTAGCAGCGGGTGAAGACAGGAGCCAGGGTTCAAAGCCTTGGCAAATGAACCTTAGTCTGAGTTTCCGGATCTGTAGAATGGGAGTAAGGACAGGCCTTACTCTTTAGGGCCACGGAGAGGGTTAAAAGGGTGAATACTCTTTGTATTAGAGTACATCTAACACTGAGTGAGTACTCTTAGTACTTAGTACATAGTACTTAGCATATCACAACTCTTAGATGTTGGTCATTCTTTTTTTTTTAAAGATAGAGTCTCGCTGTCACCCAGGCTGGAGTGCAGTGGTGCAATCATAGCTCACTGCAGTCTTAAACTCCTGGGATCAAGCGATCCTCCCACCTTAGCCTCTCTATTAGCTGGGATTACGGATGCATCACCATGCCCAGCTGATTAAAAGAACAAATTTTTGTAGAGATGGGGTCTTGAGGTCTCGCTATGTTGCCCAGGCTGGTCTGGAACTCCTGAGCTCAAGTGATCCTCCTGTCTCAGCCTCCCAAAGTGCTGGGATTGCAGGCGTGAGCCACTGAGCCTGGCCTGATGTTGGTCATTCTTATTAAACGGCTCAGGCTATACCCAGGTTCTTTTTCTGGCATCTGAAGCGAGTGTGACTCATCTGTCATGTAACTGGGCTCAGGCATCTGGATGTGGGTGCCTGCCTGGTCCTACCTGGGTAGGACAGTGAGAAGAGAGTCCTCGGTTGGTTTCCAAGGTGGAGCTGAGCATCCCATAGGGGTTTGAGGGCACTTGGGTGCCCTCTCTCCAGCCTCCTCATGGGTTTACTTGTACTGGAAGGGGAGAGGGCCAGTGGGGATTGGCCAGGTACCCTGAGAGGAAGCAGGGATTTGGGCTTCCTCTTTCAAGTGGTAGGAAGAAGATGGGCCACTGGGCCAAGGGATGGGTATGGGGATGCTCCTGGAGGATTTGGTGGAGGCTCAGGAGTTGCTACAGGGCAGAAGCCCCCAGCACAACCTTCCGCCCCTGCAACATGACCTGGTGTAAGGCCTGGAGATTCCTCTCTCCCCTTCTCTCTCTGCCAGGCCTTTCTGGCCCCTGAGCACCCAGCCCCAGCTTTCTTCCCAGTGGCGGGCCAGGACTTTAGCCTACTCCACTCTGTGGCTGTTACCTGCAGATACGAAGAAGATGCCGGCACTCAGGATGATGTTGTGTCGAGTTTTGTAGAACTCGCTGGCTGCGATGCAGAGGCCACCCATGAAAAGCAGAATCACACTCAGGATCGGGAAAATGCTCGAGGCCCTCACGGCCCCTGTGGAACATGGAGGGTCAGGGAGAAAGAGAATAGCATGGCTATGAGACTGAGGCACACACAGAGGCAGGTGGGAGAGCAGCCCTGAGGAGCTGGGGGTTTATGGACACAGCCTTAGGGGAGGGGTTGCTTTGCAATCCTAGGGAGGGAGAGACAGCGAGCAAGCCACTGCCCAGCTCACAGCCCTGCAGGGGCTCCCTGCTGCCTCCAGGGCCAACCTCCAGCATGCTGTCAGGCACACAGGGCCCTGTGTGACTTGGCCTCTGCCCATTTCCGGCCCCATAGCTCCCAGTCCCCATGTTGTCTCGTCCCACCACAGCCAACTTCTCAGGACATGTCATTTCATGTTGCTGCCTTTTGAAATACAGAGCTTCTTATTGGAATATCTTTCCTATTCTTCACTCAGCAAACTCTTCTTCATTCCGCAAAACCCAGCTAGAAGTCCTCTCTTCTGTAAAGCCTTCCCTGACTTCCTTTTTTTTTATTTTTTGAGATGGAGTGTCACTCTGTCACCCAGGCTGGAGTGCAGTGGCGTGATCTCGGCTCACTGCAACCTCTGCCTCCCCGGCCCAAGCAATTCTCCTGCCTCAGCCTCCTGAGTAGCTGGGAGTACAAGCTTGCGCCACCACGCCTGGCTAATTTTGGTATTTTTAGTAGAGATGGGGTTTCATCATATTGGTCAGGCTGGTCTTGAACTCCTGACCTCATGATCCACCTGCCTCGGCCTCCCAAAGTGCTGGGATTACGGCTTGAGCCACCGTGCCCGGCTCCTTCCCTGACTTCCTTAGGCAAAGTTATGAGCTCCCTCGTCTGCACTTTGGGGCCTTGGGCGTGTTGAGAGGCAGTGTGGTTTAGTGGTTAGGTCGAAACGCAGGGGTTGGGTTTGAGTCTGGCTGCAGCATTTATTAGCTGTGCAAGTTTGGGAAAAGCACGTCACCTTTGTATGCCTCAGTTTCCTCATCTGTAAAGCAGGAATGGTAATAATGCCAGCCTCCGAAGGTTGTTGTGAGGATTAAATAGGTTGATTCAGGAAATGCACTTAGGTAAGTTTCTGGGGCCTATAATAAACATTCAGTGCATGATATTGTAATAAATATTTGTGTATATGTATGCTTCCACCATGACCATAGGTCATGAGGCAAGGACTGTGGCTTTACAAAGAGAAAGTTTCTTCTCTTTTCCCTCTCTGTCCAGTGACACAGTAGGCAGCCAGTAGAAGCTCATTAAGTGAATAAACGTGGAGTGGTGATCCAGAAGGAAGGAACAAGCACATTGCAAAGAAAATAAAATAGAAGGCTGAGCACGGTGGCTCACACCTGTAATCCCAGCACTCTGGGAGGCCAAGGTGGGCGTATCACCTGAGGTCAGGAGTTTGAGATCAGCCTGGCCAATATGCTGAAACGCTGTCTCTACTAAAAATACAAAAACTAGCTGGGTGTGGTAGCAGGTGCCTATAATCCCAGCTGCTCAGGAGGCTGAGGCAGGAGAATCGCTTAAACCTGGAAGGCAGAAGTTGCAGTGAGCTGAGATCACGCCACTCTACTCCAGCCTGGGTGACAAGAGCGAAATTCTGGCTCAAAAACAAAAACTAACAAGAGAAACCCTTCCGGATGAGGACTGACAAACAGGACCAGAGAAAACAAAGAATATTGTAATGAAAAGGGAGAAACGGACAGAAGGTGAGGGCCGGCGCTTCTGTAGTAGGGGGTGGGTGGGGGAAAAGGGGTGCAAGCGGCTAAGGGCAGAGCCTGGGCTTCATGTGTTTGTCGGGGAGCAGCACCTGAATGAGGACCCAGAGGTGTTGGGGAGCCCTTCATAATATGTCTTTGCAAAGTAAAACTTTTTTTCTATCCAAATTCAAATAGGCAGTGAGTGACCTCAGGACCCAGCTCGTGTCCTGGGAGCCAGGCAGGAGGCAGAGCTGAGCTGAGGCAGGGGTGAGGGAAAACATGTCTTCTTAATTACTATTTTTTGAGATGGAGTTTCCCCCTATAGCCCAGGCTGGAGTGCATGGGCGTGATCTTGGCTGACTGCAATCTCTGCCTCCCAGGTTCAAGTGATTCTCCTGCCTCAGCCTCTCGAGTAGCTGGGATTATAGGTGCGCCACCATGCCTGGTTAATTTTTGTACTTTTAGTAGAGATGGGGTTTCACTATGTTGGCCAGGCTGGTGAGGATGGTGAGAGCTTACTGAAGACCCAGGAGAAGAGGGAGGATATTTGTTAAGCACCCACTCTGTGTTGGGTCTTGAGCAGGTACCTAACATATATGATATAATTTCATCTTCAGAGCAGCCCGGTGGGTGTGTTTTTCATCCCAATTTACAGATAAGAAAACTGAGGTTAAGAGATAAACTCCCCTGCTACCCAGGTAATGAACCAGGATTCACATCCAGACCAGCTCAACTTTTGGAGCACCCTGTAGTCTCCCTATGAGGCTGCTAAGGAGCCCGGGAAGGGTGGGTGGCACAGGGCCTGGAGAACTTGGTTTGGATCCCAGCTGTGCCACTCGCTTGCTGTGTGGCTAAGGCAGGTGGCTCACCTCCTCTGTTTTTCCCCTGTGTAATACGGGGTATGGACTGTTAGATGGTTCTGTTTGTTTGTTTTGGAGAGAGAGTCTTTCTCTATCCCCAAAGCTGGAGTGCAGTGGCACGATCTTGGCTCACTGCAACCTCTGTCTTCTGGGTTCAAGTGATTCTCCTGCCTCAGCCTCCAAAGTGGCTGGGATTACAGGCGCCTGCCACCATACCCAGCGAATTTTTGTATTTTTAGTAGAGATGGGTTTTTGCCATGTTGGGCAGGCTGGTCTCGAACTCCTGACCTCGGGTGATCCACCTGCGTCAGCCTCCCAAAGTGCTGGAATTACGCCCGGCCGTTAGTTTTTAATGGCTCTGCCCTTTCCATGTGGACATGGTCCTGGCCAGCCGCAAAGGTAAATGGTAGAAGAAAGAAGGAAGGAAAGAAAGAAAGAGGCCAGTGTGGCTTCCGAGGGGCAGCAGCAGCAGCTTGGAGGAGCAGGCGGAAGAAAGGCTCTGGCCTTCCCACTCCAAGAAAGTGGGCTCTTCCTACCCACGGGATGCCTGCCTGTGGCCGACCTAATTGCACCCTCAGCAAATGGACTCGCAGCAGCCCAGGGCTTGATGTTTCCAGTAGGGCCGCATCTGCCGTGGGAACCCGGATGCCCCAGCTCAGCCTTCCTGCCGGCAGGGGGAGGGAGCGTCCGCTGCGGAGGGAGCTGGGATGCGGGCATGTGCGCAGCCAGAGGCCAGGCACGTGTGGGCAAGATGGAGGGCGGCAGGAGAGCCGGGAGGGGCGGTCTGCTGTGTTGCAGCCAGCAAAGAGCCATGTGGAGGAATCAGAACGGCTCCAGAAGCCACCAAGGCAGCTTATGACATGCTCTAAATAATGGCGACCAGCGGGGAATAGAAACTGAAGCCTCTTTGGCACCGCGGAGCCAGCCCCAAGCCCCGGCCTCCCTTGGAAGAGGCCCCTTTGCCCAGAAAGAAGGCAACAGTGGGCAGCCAATAAATCCCACCACGCTTAGGCCTCTAGACTTGGCAGGGCCGAGATACAGCTGAGAAGGAAGCTGGTTTAGGAGCAAGCGGCGACTCCTACATTGGGAAAGTTTCTTGAAGGAGGTATTTCTGGCTGGGTACTGTCACAAACTGAATGGGGATTTTGGACTTAGTCACACCTGACTTTGAGTCCTGACTTTGTCACTTATCAACTGTGTGACCCTTGGGCAAGGGCCTTTACTGCTCTGAGCCTCAGTTTCCCCATCCTGTGAAATGGGAATAGTAAAAATAATCTTCAGCGTATAAATGTAAGGAAGTGTGACCTGAGGTCAAGCTGCATTGGCATCTGGTTGTGCAGCCCTGCTGGGCGCGGGCGCTCACGCCTGTAATCCCAGCACTTTGGGATCACCTGAGGTCGGGAGTCTGAGACCAGCCTGGCTAACTTGGCGAAACTCTGCTTCTACTAAAAACACAAAAATTAGGCCGGGTGCGGTGGCTCAAGCCTGTAATCCCAGCACTTTGGGAGGCCGAGGCGGGCAGATCACAAGGTCAAGAGATCCAGACCATCCTGGCCAACATGGTGAAACCCGGTCTCTACTACAAATAACAAAAATTAGCTGGGCGTGGTGGCACGTGCCTGTAGTCCCTGCTACTCGGGAGGCTGAGGCAGGAGAATTGCTTGAACCCAGGAGGCAGAGGTTACTGTGAGCGGAGATTGTGCCACTGCACTCCAGCCTGGCGCCTGGTGGCAAAGTGAGACTCTGTCTCCAAAAAAAAAAAAAAAAAAAAAAGTTACAAAAATTAGTCGGGTGTGATGGTGGTCGCCTGTAACCCCAGTTACTTGGGAGGCTGAGGCAGGAGAATCGTTTGAACCCAGGAGGTGGAGTTTGCAGTGAACTGAGGTCTCGCCACTGCACTCCAGCCTGGGTGACAGAGCGAGGCTGCATCTCAGAAAGAAAAAAAGGAAAAAAGCTGCGGCCCTGCAGTCCTTTCCCCCAGCTGAGTTATAATCTGGATTTTATTGATATCCCCACAGCAAGATTTGCATGCATGTGGAAGTTTGAGAAGCACTGTTATAAGAATTAAATTGAGGCTCACACCTGTAATCCTAGCACTTTGAGGCTGAGGCAGGCAGATCACCTGAGGTCAGGAGACCAGCCTGGCCAACATGGTGAAACCCTGTTTCTACTAAAAATACAAAAATTAGCTGGGCATGGTGTTGTGTGCATGTAATCCCAGCTACCTGGGAGGCGGAGGGAGAATCACTTGAATCAGGGAGGCAGAGGTTGCAGTGAGCAGAGATCTTGCCATTGCTCTCAACCTGGGAGTCACAGCAAGATTCCGTCTCAAAAAAAAAAAGAATTAAATTGGGTCCTACCTTTTACTGTGTCTCACGCTAGAAGGTTCACAGTCAAAGGTAGCAATTTTTATTTCTGAGGTTCCTCTCCCCAAAACTTCAGTCCAGACAGAATTTCCCTATAAATCATCCTGACTTCCCACAAAGCCGGCCATGATCTTGGTGCCAAAATCTATCACAAGAGGCAGAAAATATCTGATTTATTTAATGAGCAAATATTTACTGGTCTCCTATGATAAGCATATGGCACTTCACATTACCTGCCAACATTTATAGAGCCTCTCCCTGTACCAGGCCTTGTTCTAAGAGCTGTGTAAACCTCACACCAACCCCATGAAGCCATGGTCTTTGGCTTCAAGGAGATTATAAACTCCTAAAGCTGACATTGGCAAACTTGTTCTGTAAAGGGAAAGACAGCAAATATTTTTGTCTTCACTGGCCATATGGTCTCAGTTGCAATTTCTTAACTTTGCAGTTGTAGCATATAAACAGCCATAAACAATATGTAAACAAATGAATGTGGTTGTGTTCCAATAAAACTTTTTTACGAAATCACTTTGGGAGGCCGAGGTGGGTGGATCACCTGAGGTCAGGAGTTTGAGACCAACCTGGCCAACATGGCAAAACCCCCTCTCTACTAAAAATACAAAAATTAGCTGGGTATGCTGGCATTGCCTGTAGTCCCAGCTACTCGGGAGGCTGAGGCAGGAGAATCGCTCGAACGCAGGAGGCAGAAGTTGCAGTGCTGAGATTGCGCCACTGCACTCCAGCCTGGGCAGTGGGTGACCGAGTGACACTCTGTCTCAAAAAACAAAAAACAAAACAGAAAACCAGGTGGTGGGCTGGATTTGGCCCACTAGTCATAGTTGGCCAGCTCTGGCTGACAGTATACTTTGTACTGGGGAAAAGACCACATGGTCTGGAATGGGGAGATACTTTGCTTTAGACTAGTTGTGAGTCCAGTGAGCAAATATGGACTGAGTGCCCACCACTGTGCCAGGCCTGGGCTGGGCATAAGAGGCATGAAGGGTGCAGAACAGGCCTGGTTCATGTCTTTATAGAGCTTACGCTCTCATGAAAGACATGTATGCCAGCAGATAATCACACAGCCCGGATAACGTGCTATGAAAGAAAAGTACCTCTATGGCACCAGGTTGGGTATGTGAGAGGCTAATGTCACAAGTAGACAACTAATATCCATTGAGAGCTTAGAGTATGCCAGGGACTGTTTTAAGCACTGCACATACACAAACTCGTTAGTTCTCATTGCAACTCTATGAAGTAAGTACTTCATTTTTATTTTTTGAGACGGAGTCTTGCTGTGTTGCCCAGGCTAGAGGGCAGTGGCGCGATCTCGGCTCACTGCAACCTCCACCTCCCGGGTTCAAGCAATTCTCCTGCCTCAGCCTCCCATTTAGCTGGTACTACAGGCGTGTGCCACTATGCCCCACTAATTTTTGTATTTTTAGTAGAGACAGGGTTTCACCATGTTGTCCATGATGGTCTCGAACTCCTGACCTCATGATCCGCCCGCCTCGGCCTCCCAAAGTGCTGGGATTACAGGTGTGAGGCACTGTGCCTGGCCTTATTTTATTTTTAAAATTTATTCCAGTTTACCTTGTGGCATTATCTTAAGTAGCAGACAATAATATGGCCTTTGAAATGTGATAGATCTGGATTCAAATCCAACATTTATTTTTAAAGTTTTATTATTTTTTTGAGACAGAGTCTCGCTCTATCACCTAGGCTGGAGTGCAGTGGTGCGATCTCCGCTCACTGCAACCTCCGCCTCCTAGGTTCAAGCGATTCTTGTGCCTCAGCCTCCCAAGTAGCTGGGATTACAGACATACACCATCATGCCTGGCTAATTTTTGTATTTTTAGTAGAGGCGGGGTTTTACCATGTTGGCCAGGCAGGTCTTGAACTTCTGGCTTCAAGTGATCTGCCTGCCTCAGCCTCCTAAAGTGCTGGGAGTGCAGGGGTGGGCCACCACACAGGGGCTGATTAAGTACTTTAATTATGCCTCTTACGCAGAGACTAAACTGAAGCAGGGAGAGGTTAAGCCATCTGTCCGACGTTTGTGAATCCAGGCAGTCTGACTCTAACTTCTATGCATCTAACCACTGCATTCCCTTCTTTTCAGGCTCTACACTTTACTGCCTTTCAAAGCATCCTCTGAGCTTATATGGGGATCAGGATGGGCCTCCCTGAGGAAGTGGTGGCAGCGCTAACCTCTGGTGAATAAGGAGCAGCTAATCAGGTACAATGAAGGCAGGGTTGTGGGAGAGAAAGCAGCAGGAGCCAGGGGTGGAGGAGGCATGGCTTGTGCAGAGTCCTGGAAGAAGGCTGGATCACAAGGAGCCAGTGGGGGAGCCTGGGGAGCACTGGAGAGGAGGCAGGCAGGGCGGGGCCATGTGGGGCCTCATGGGTTGAGCTAAAGAGCTTAGCTTTATCCTGAGAGCAATGGGAAACTTTAAAGGGCTTAGAACAGGCAGGGCTGTCATGATCTGATTTGCATCTTAAGAAGCAAACGGATTACGAAAGGGTCAAAGGTGGCTCCAGGGGAGCAGTGAGAAGGCTACTGCAGCTGACCAGAGAGGAGTGATGCTGGCGCCCAGGCCAGGGTAGGCATAAAGGGCATGGACAGAGGCAGGTGGGTTTAAGAGATGTTTAGGAGGTGAATTGAAGCTTGATGGATGGATGTGGGAGAGAAGAGGGTGCTGAAACTTTTAGGTTTCAGACTTGCCAGCTGGATGGAAAAACACTTAGGGGGACTGGGAGAAGACTCAGCCTAGCAGTGAGTAGAGAGTAGGGGAGGTGGCCAGGCATGATGGCTTACTCCTGTAATCCCAACATTTTGGAAGGCCGAGGTGGGTGGATCACCTGAGGTCAGGAGTTTGATACCAGCCTGGACAACATGGTAAAACCCTGTCTCTACTAAAAAAAAATACAAAATACAAAATTATCCGGGCATGGTGGCGCATGCCTGTAAACCCAGCTACTCTGGAGGCTGAGGCAGGAGAATCGCTTGAACCTGGGAGGTGGAGGTTGCGGTGAGCTGAGATTGCACCCTTGCACTCCAGCCTGGGCAACAAGAGCGAAACTCTGCCTCAAATAAATAAGTAAGTAAGTAAGTAAGTAAGTAAGTAGAGGAGGAAAATCAAGAATCAAGGTTTGGGTTTGGACACGCTGAGTTTGAGATGGCTTGGGGACGTGCATGTGGGGTGTGGATGGAGCAGTTGGGTGTGTGATGTGGGGCCCAGGGGTGCTGTCTGAGTTGAAGCTGTAGATGTGGGAGTCACAGACGCACAGAAGAGCTTGGCCATGGATGAGGAGAGGCATAGGCCTGAGGCTTGGGGAGCCCCATCGGTTAGTAACCAGATCAAGAAGATCTTGGACAAATCATAGTGTCCTTGGCCTCCATTTCCTTTTCTGTAAAATGGAGATGAAAATCCTAACTATGCCTATCTTACAGGGTTATGGGGATTAAGGAGGAAGAGGAATGTGGATGCTTTAGAAAATGCAGGATGTCAGTGAACTATGAGCAATTTATTCTTTTCTATGCTGGTGACAGAAATAAAGTGTGTCCTAAGTGCCCAGGAGGCAAGTGGCATCTTGCCTTGTGGAAGGGGTGGCCTGCACTATTCGTTCTTTGCAAATCCACTTTTTGGCCAAACTCCCTAGACAAATCATTTTGTGATCTTGTGCCTCAGTGGGCTCCAGCCCCTGTGGCCATCACGCTGTGACATGGTGCTTCATGGTGGGCATAGCTAGAGGACGGGCCAGATAGTGGCACACAGGGCCCTGAGGTTTCCTCACTCTGTCTGGCAGCAGAGGAGGTTGGGCTGGTGGTCGGTGGGGGTGGGGATGTGACGACAGGGAGGTCAGGAGACCTGGGCCTGCTGTGCCCTCTTCGCTTGGTTCTCCACGGGACCCAAATGTGTGCTGTCCCTTCTCTGGCCTGCGATCTGCACTCTGATGGGGTTGGAGTAGATGATCTCTAAGGCCCCATCTCTCATTGATGGTCCTGTACCCACCAAGACCTCTCTCCAGGGTGCACACAGCCAGGTCATGCTGCCGCCTTACCTGTTCACTGTGCTAGTAATGACCTTGAACCAAAATAGTCACTGTAATCAGGTATGTGGGGGGCAGATTCCTTATTTTCTGTGCATAGTGGTAAGCTCTCATCCCATCTGGGATTTGATTCATCCTAATGGGATACAGTCTACAGTCACAGACCTGCCCAGACCTCCTAGGTTGCAAGGAGCTTTCTAGTCTCTTGAGCTTCTCTTCCCATCTTCTTCCATGCTGTGCTGGATGGTGTAGCCAATGGCCGTGAAAAGAGATGAGTTTCAGAAAATGCCCGTGTGACACATGTTTATAGCAGCACAATTCTCAATTGCAAAAAATGTGGAAGCAACCCAAATGCCCATCCATCAATGAGTGGTTAAAGAGACTGTGGTATATATATATGATGGAATACTACTCAGCTGTAAAAAGGAATAAACTAATGGCATTTGCAGCAACCTGGATGAGATTGGAGACTATTATTCTAAGTGAGGTAACTCAGGAATGGAAAACCAAACATGGGATGTTCTCACTCATAAGTGGGAGCTAGGCTATGAGGATGTAAAGGCATAAGAAAGGTACAGTGGACTCTGGGGATTCAGGGGAAAAGGGTGGGAAGGGAGTGAGGGATGGAAGACTACAAATTGGGTTCAGTGTATGCTGCTTGGGGGATGGGTGCACCAAAATCTCACAAATCATTAAAGAACTTACTAATGTAACCAAACGCCCCCTGTTCCCCAATAACCTATGGGAATAAAAAATTAAAAAACAAACCCCAAATTGCCTCTGTGTGTGTGTGAGTGAGAGAGAGAGAGAGAGAGAGAGAGAGAAACCTCAAAGAAGAAAGAGGAGAGGCTGGGTGTGGTGGCACATGCCTGTAATGCCAGCACTTTGGGAGGCCGAGGTGGGCGGATCGGGAGTTCAAGACCAGCTTGGCCAACATGGTGAAACCCCATCTCTACTAAAAATACAAAAATTGGCTGGGCATGGTGGCACGTGCCTGTAATCCCAGCTACTCGGTAGGCTGAGGCAGGAGAATTGCTTGAATCAGGACCCGGGAAGTGGAGGTTGCAGTTAGCCGAGATCACGCCACTGCAGTTGAGCTTGGGTTATAGAGTGAGACTCCATCTCAGAAGAATTAAAAAAAAAAAAAAAAAGAAGAAGAAGAAGAGGAAGAAAGAGGAGAACAAAGATGGTGGATGAGAAGAAGAAAGATAAGTCAAATGCGGTGGTTCAGTTCATGGTCTCCAGATGCAGACTGCTTAGGGTCTCCTCCTGGACTGGCTATGTAGCCTCTGTGCCTTGCCTTTCCCATCTGTGTGATGGGGGCACTGGTCATCTCACCCTCATAGGGTGGTTGTGAAGATGAATTAAGATAATGTTTCAAGTGTCAGGCCTGGCACATCGTCAAGTGTTCAATGAACGTGTACTATATATAATAGCACATAAAAAGCATTTTGAGAGCCCAGGGAGCTAACTTGGGCAGTACCATCTGTGCAGGATGCCAGATACATCCTTGCTTCCTGCTGTCAGTAGAGATTGGTGACCAGTTGCACAGGCTCAGGAGAAAGGCTGCCTGAGTCCATCTTCCTAGCTGTGACCCGGCCCCCGGGGGTCTCTGCTGCCCCCTCTGCCATATGGAGCTCATGAGCACACGTAGCTCACAGGGTGCTATGAGGAGTAATTGCGTACACACACACTTGAAGCAATGAGAAGAATGTCTGGTATGCGAGGAGCACAGCAAAGCGTAGTCATCAGTCCAGGGGAGCAAATCGCTGCTGTCTCTCACAGGGCTTTGGGTTACTGAGGCTGCTGTTTATTAAAGTGCAGGGTGTGACTCATTATTAGGTCGTGAAATTGGTGTAGTGGTAGCAACCAGCCCTTAAAGAAATGAACTAGGGGCTGGGCGCGGTGGCTCACGCCTGTAATCCCAGCACTTTGGGAGGCGGAGGCTGGCGGATCATAAGGTCAAGAGATCGAGACCGTCTTGGCCAACATGGTGAAACCCCATCTCTACTAAAAATACAAAAGTTAGCTGGATGTGGTGGTGGACACCTGTAGTCCTAGCTACTCCAGAGGGTGAGGCAGGTGGATCGCTTGAACCCAGGAGGTGGAGGTTGCGGTGAACCAAGACTGCGCCATTGCACTCCAGCTTGGGTGACAGAGCGAGACTCCATTTCAAAAAGAAAAGCAAACAAACCAAAAGGAATGAACTAGGACAGAATAGAAACTGCCGGCCAGTGTGCATTTAGGAAGACTGGGTGCCTTTTGGGGATCGTTTTGCTCTGGTTCTGTGGATGTGAGTGAGTACAAGTGGCAGCTTAGATGTTTCCTAACCATGGGACGGGGTCCCAATACTTTTAGCCACATTGGTTGTGATGACTTCTGGAGGGGATGTCTCTTAGAAGGCCCCTCATGGCAGTGTTTTCTGAAAGGGGCTGACAGGCCTGGGCAGTAGACAGGTAGCAGGATAATGGACCTGGATAGCACTCCCAGGGTGCAGTCCCAGAAAGTGTGCCAGGCTGGGGCATTTCATTTTCCCTCTTGGGCCTCAGTTTTTCTCTCATCTGTAAAATGGGAGGGTAGGGCTGGGTGATCCTAAGGGAGTGTCTCAGTCTAGCATTTCAGAAACCAGGATGATGGGTAGAGTGTGATAGCTCACCCCTGTAATCCTAGCACTTTGGGAGGCCAAGGCTGGCAGATCACTTGAGCTCAGGAGTTCGAGACCAGCATGGCCAACATGGTAAAACCCCTTCTCTACTAAAAATACAAAAATTAGCTAGGCATGGTGGTGTGTGCCTGTAATCCCAGCTACTCAGGAGGCTGGGGCAGGAGAATTGCTTGAACCCGGGAGGTGGAGGTTGTGTTGAGCTGAGATGGCACTACTGCACTTTAGCCTGGGCAACAGAGCCAGACTTCATCTCAAAAAAAAAAAAAAAAAAAAAAAAAAGCTGGAATGATGGATCTTTACACTTCTAAAACACTAGTGGGGTAAGGCCTGGTGGACGCCCCTCATGCTGTTCCACTGCAGCTCCTGGGGAGAGCAAAAAAAAAGCACCATTCACGGGAGGCTCAGAGAAGTTGTGTAACTTGCCCAAGGTCACAGAGTGGCGCACCCTTTGAATTCAGGCCCTTCTTTTATTCTAAGTAACAAGCTCGGGACTTGACACCTGGTCTCCCCACACCTCCCTGGCTCAGGTTCCCTGGTGGGACTGGCGGAAAGGGGAGAGAAGGGGAATGGGGAGGAGGGGCGCTGTCTGAGGCTGGGAAGGGCGGCTCTGGCCCAGCTTGAGACCCAATATCCTCCTCTGACCTCATTCTGGGAAGAGAGTGAACATGCCAGCTGCCCTAGGGAGGGCGGTAGCTTGTTTATTCACTCATCAAACCTCTTCTGGGCCTGATCCTGGGAAAGGCCCTGTGCTGGAGGGGGTGGGTGAGAGGAGGACACTCTATTTCCAGCCACTCCTTGTGGTGTCCTCAAGCTGTTCACAGTCCGGGGGGAGAAGATGCCGTAACAGAAACCAAGATGAAACAGACTGACAAATAGAGTGGTCACCTCCCCGCACAGCAGCCTCGTCCTATATTCCCAGCCTCAGAGGAGGGCAGTCATGTTCACCCCGTCTGCCAGCCAGGACTCCATGCCATCCACAAGACTGCTCTCTTACTTCCTCCATCCAGGCTGTCTGTAAAAGCTGCCAGCTCGGCCGGGTGCAGTGACTCATGCCTGTAATCCCAGCACTTTGAGAGGCTGAGGTGGGTGGATCACCTGAGGTCAGGAGTTTGAGACCAGCCTGACCAACATGGTGAAACCCTGTCTCTACTAAATACAAATGATTAGCCGGGCGTGGTGGTGGACACTTGTAATCCCAGCTACTTGGGAGGCTGAGGGAGGAGAATCACTTGAACCTGGGAGGTGGAGGTTATAGTGAGCCGAGATCGCGCCACTGCATTCCAGCCTGGGCAACAAGAGCAAAACTCTGCCTCTAAAAAAAAAAAAAAAAAAAAAAAAGCTGCCGGCTCTCCTGTCAAATATGTGTAGAATCAAACCCTTTCTCCGCAACTTTTCCACTCCGGGGCCTGAGCACCTGCGTTTTGAGCCTGGAGGTTGGCTGTGATCTCCTAACTGGTTTCCCTCTCCTGCAGAAGCTGGAGTGATGCTGGCAGCCTGGACATCAGACCATGCCTGTTCTCTGCTCAGAACCCTCCTGTGGTGGTCCCATCTCAGGGGAAAGCAGAGGCTGTCCTGGCCCCCACCCCTTCTCCCATCCGCCTGCCCCTCATCTGCTTCTCACAGGGCCTCCTGGATGTTTTGAACCCTGCAGCCTCGGACACTTTGCACTGGCAGTTCCCTCTGCCTGAATGCTCTTCCAGGCTATCTGCACCTCCCAAGCACTCCCTCACCTCCTTCAGGTCTCTGCTCCAACATCACCTTGGCCACAAGGACTCTCTGACCACTCTGTTGCAAACGGAAGACGTCCCCGGGTGCCCACCTCTCCTTCCCATTTCCTCTTTGTCTTTTGTGCTCATCACTGTGCAACAGGACGCAACAGTGAGCACGGATCCTGGCGAATGCCCACTGAGTGCTCACTGGGCTCCGGGCAGCTGGCAAGAGCTGTCCGACTCTAACTCCCTTAATCCTCTTGGCAATGCTAGGAGGATGACAATAAGCATCGTCCCCATTGCAAGGAAACTGAGGCCCAGGGAGGTTCACCGGGAAGTGGCAGAGCCAGATTTGAAGCCTGGAGTGTGCCAAAGCCTGCCTCCCACTGGTGCCCAGGTTCTGTAAATTCACCCCACAAATGCCCCTCGCATGGGTCCTCCCTGCCATGGCCACCTTCTGCCTCCCTCCTTGGTTCCACTCCGCTGTCGGCTACTCCCCGACCCCCCGGCTGCCTGTAATCATCCTCAGGTTGTCAGTGAATCCCTGGGGAGGCATCAAGCCCAGGTGCAACTGAGTATACCTCTCTTGTGTGTGTTGAGGGGAGCTGAGTGGGGACATTGTCTTTGCTGAGGGCCTACCTCTCTTCCCCCTTCTGTCCACTTCTGGCTCTAGAGTGTGGCCTGGTGATCCACCCATTGAGACCTATCTGTGTGTTTGTGTGTGTGTGTGGTGCCTGTGACATACCCCTTAGAGGGAGTGCGTCAGCGACAGCAGCCAGCCCTGGGCCCCACACCTCCAGCCCCAGGCTCTGAATATGGAGTGGGGAGACCTGACCATATCCTCCGAAGTCCTGGACTATGAATGGCCACAATACAGTGGATTTTGGGGTCTCGCACACAGTAGGTGCTTAATACATGACTGTGAGAGGAAGCCAAATTCCTCTGATTCTTTTCCTCTTACCCAAATCACAATAGGACAGCTAGGAAATGTCAACTCCCATCTCCTGGACACAACATGCACACGTACGCACACACACATAACACACAGGGACCCACATACAGACATGTGCAAACAAAAGTGCTTACACATTCACACACGGACACTCGGGCGCACAGACATGCAGGTACTGAAAGACAACAGAGCAGACTCATGCCCTCATGCACAAAGACAGACGCACAGACGCATGCTGACATTCAAGATAAGTCACACCCTGGTCACCACCGCCTCATTCCTCACCATGCTCCTCAATCTTTGGTTAATGAAGGAAGAGGATATGGAGACCACCACAGCAGACACATTTGATGGGCCCACAGCATGGATTGGGAAAAACAGTCTAGTCACCATTCATTACTGGGTAAGCCAGTGATAGGTAGGGTGAAGTCCGTGTTGGTAATGCCTCTATGGAGCCTGGGGCGGTGACCAGGGTCACCTATAGCTCTATCTCTATCACTGTGGTTCAGGAGAGGCTGGGGGAGTCCTCACATACTCATAGGCACTGGGGAGTAAGAGTGTCCATTCATTCATTTATTCATTGATTAATTTGCCCGTCAGATATTAATTGGGTGCCTTCCTTCTGCTAGGCCCTCCAAGACACTGGACAGTGTCTTAAGCTTGGCCTGTGGGCTTGAGAGCAGTGAGCCCCACTATCCTTGCCACCCCAGGAGACGAGCTCTGAACTGCTGTCCAGTCACACCCTTCTGGCATTCTCTGCCACATCACAGCCTCACAATTGGCAGGTGAGCTGTGCAGATGGGTTTGACTGACCTTAACTAGGAGCTGACTCAGGCCCCGCCCACCCCAGGTTCAGCTTAGCTCACCTCCTTGAGCCTAAGCTCTGGCCACCTCTGGGAGCCACCTGCCTATTTCTGGTGAATGGGGACCCAGCTGTTTTCCTCTGGAAGCCTGTTGCTTGCATTGATCTTGGGACATTAGACCACGATTCACTTGTGAGTGTTCACATATTCACCCACCCAGTCACTTTGTTGCTCAGTCATCAGAGTGCTTCTTTGGGTCAAATTCCCTGCCAGGCCCTTTTCTGGGTGCTTGGGGTGCAGAAATGAATGGGACATAGCTCTGCCTTCAAGAAGCTCATAGTCTTTTTGGGATCTTGAGTGTGCACCAGTGAAACTGCAGCAAAGTGTGGTAAGGGTTGAATTGTGGACACAAGTAGGGTGCCAGGGAGGCCCCAGAGGAGCTTCTGAATCAGGAGCAGGGTTAAGGAAGAGGGGCAGGGGATCCTTCTAGAAAAATCATCCCTGTCTTCCAGCTTCTCTCAACATCTAGTTAGGACTTTGTAGAGAATAATAGAAACTCACGTTTTGTAGCTTTAAAAAATTATTTTTGTTGTCCAGCGCAGGACTAGTATTTTATAGATCAGGGATCAGCAAACTGTGCCAGATAAAGACTGCTGCCTGGTGGTGGGGATCAAGCTAAGTGTCTGTGTAACACAGCCATACACAGGCCGCCGTATTGTCAATGGCTATAAGGGGAGAGGTGGGTAGCCTGTATGGCCCACAGAGCCTAAAATATTCACCATCTGATCCTTTACAGAAAAAGTTTGCTGACCCCCTGTTACAGATGTTCAAAAAATATTGTTGGATTCAGTCAACTCAAATCAGACCTTGTGAATCCTGCACTGCCAGCCTGAATACACGTGTTTTGTCCAGGGACAGCAAAATGAGCCGAATACTCTATGCTCTAAGCTCTTCTTTCTTTAAAAACAAGGAAATGGAGGCATTGAGTTGTTAGGAATTGCCACAGAAGAATCCTCTGTGTTTCCTTTACTGAACAAAAAGCATTCATTGAGCTGTTATAAGGACAGCAATGAATGAGACAAGTTTCCTGCCCCAGGCGCTTGCTGCCTGGCAGATAAAGCATGACATCATTAGAGCTCCACCTGGTGAGCCCTGTGCCCCAGGAGTGTGGCTCCCAGTGTGGGGGCTCCGCTTTGCTTGCTGGTTGCCCTCCCCCTCGTCTCTGCCATGCTGTGTCTCCCAAGTTGAGCTGTTTTTCCAAGGGCCCTCCCTGCCAGGCTGTGCTCTTCTCGGGAGCAAGGACTGCATCTCCCTCATCCTTCTTGGCCTCCCCAGCACTGAGCACAGAATCCAGCGCACAGAAGGAGCTCAACCCACATTTATGGCCTGGCTCCTGCAGCCCCACCCCAGACACAGTCACAGGTGGCAGGTCATCACAACCAAATGGCCTTTTGGGAATTTCCAGTTAAGAGCATCGTCTTGAGGGAATTCATACAAGGAAATGATGAGCAGGGTATGATATTTTTTCCTTTTAAAAAAAGAATCTATAAATTGCATTGTGTTCCCTCCCTCCCTCTCTCCAGCTGCCTGGCTGATTTCACATTCCATGGGTTTTTCAATGAAACCAGATTCCAGGCTGACCTGAGAGCTGGGCTTGATGTGAGAAGTAATTATTGAAAGAGACAGGGGCAGTCTATATAATAAAATGCCTCCTACTTGTTTCATAAAAGTGATCCGAGGGTAATGGCAACCCCTGTGCTGTTGGGGAGGGGAGAAGGGAAGGCCTGGAGCAGAGGCGGGGATGCTCCTGGGAGGAGAGCAAACCTCTTTCCAAAGACGCCTGAGACCCTTCAGCTTTGCTGTCCCAGGATTCAAGGACTCTCAGGCCCTCTCTGGGAAATCTGTTTCTCAGGGAACAGGTAGCCTTGTTAGTTTCTGCTGATACTTGAGACATTTTCTTGGGACCTCAGAATGCTTTCTCTTGATAATATGTCTAAGGTGGATTTAAGATCGCAGCTGTTACATCAGGATGTAACTTTGACTTACTTGACTTGCGGGGGAAGACAAAAATCTCATTTTTTTTTTCATTAAAAGTTTCAGTCTGGCACTGCCTGGTGGGTTACTTCATCCAATTATTCAAGAAATATTCACTGAGCCCTTATTACATGCCAAGCACTGGGCTGGGAATATAATGGTGAACTATAGGGAGAGTCCACACCCTAGCAGAATTGGGAGATGGTTACTGAAATAGCCAAGGACTCCACCAGCATGATAAAGTCCTGTCCTCTAGGAACTCAGGCAGAAGGCAGGAAGGACTTCCTGGAGAAGGTGATGTTTTAGCTGAGATCTGGAGGCCGACTGAGTAGGAGGAGTTTGCCAAAGACAGGGAGGGAAGGGCATTGCAGGCGGAGGGAACAGCATGCATGTAGTTCTGCACTCCGGAAAGGAGAGAGGCTCAGCTTTTACCTGCCCTCTGCTGTGACGAAGGCCTCTAGATAGACCTGTCCTTGACTCTGTGAAGGATGGAAGGGTAGGGACCACCACCAGGAGGGAGATTAAAAAAGTAGCATGCACTCACGGAGGAAATATTCTGCTGTGTCAGCTTCGTAATCTGCATCCTCTGGGAAGTGATCAATTTGCTTGCACAGACCTTTGAAATTCCCTGCAAAACAAGGGGAGAAGGAGTGCATGAAACATCACAGTTTTGGGGGTGCTTAGGGCCCACCTGCTTCTTCCTGACTTCTCGCTCTTTGGAAACTCACTCAGCCCTCTCCCTCACCCCTGAAGGAAGGTTTCGCTTTGTCTGTTTGGACATCTGCCTGGTGAATCACAACACACACACCCGCAGTACTGCGGAGAGGATCTAAAGCTGACAACTTCTATCCCTGCACCGAGGCTTCTGAGGATTAGCGGAGGCTTGACAGCGGTGGAGGTTTGATTCTGGGCTGGGGACTGCCACGGAGGAGGCCGATGAATGCTCCTCAACCCGTCTCTGTGCCCCAGCTTGACTGAGAGTCACCCTGCATTTGACATGTGAGAAAGCAGCAGATCACTTTTTAAAGAGGACACACCCCACACTGATGCTGCCAGATGCCGCCACAGCCCTTTAGAAGAGCCTGCAAAACATTTTCCCAGCTGCAATTGCGTGGAATTCACCAAACCCAGCCGCCAACGGCTCTGAAATAAACATGGGGATGGGGAGGAGGTTGAGCCCCCTGGGGGCTGGACCCTTGGCCAAGTTCTTGAACTACAACTCATTTTGGTTCTACCACAGGCCTGTGAGAGGGGTGTGATCATTCCCATTGTACAGATGAGAAACTGAGGCTCAGAGAGGGTAAACTATCTGAGTAAGTACTTGTGGCTAGGAAATGATGGAATCAGGGCTCAAACTAGGGTCTTTCTTTTTTTTTTTTCTTTTTCTTTTTTGAGATGGAGTCTTGCTCTGTCACCCAGGCTAGAGTGCAGCGGCATGATCTCGGTTCTCTGCAACCTCTGCCTCCCAGGTTCAAGCAATTCTCTTGTTTCAGCCTCCTGAGTAGCTGGGATTACAGGCATGTGCCACCATGCCCAGCTAATATTTATATTTTTAGTAGAGACGAGGTTTCACCAAATTGGTCAGGCTGGTCTCAAGCTTCTGACTTCAGGTGATCCACCTGCTTCGGCCTCCCAGAATGTTGGGATTATAGGCGTGGGCCACCGTGCCCGGCCAAACTAGGGTCTTTTGACTCTCAACATTTCCTCAGTGCCTGCTGGGAAGTTGAGAACTGGCCTAGGGCAAATCCCAGCACAGTGTCACAGGCAGGTACTCCCCAACGTTCACTGATGAACGAGTGAACTCTTAAATGCAGCCTTTCTAAACACCGACGAGTAGAATAGACCCTACAATCACCAGAACATCGGCTTCCTGACAGCAGAGACTTTGTTTAATTCACCATCTTATCCCCAGCACCAGCATAGGCACAGCAGATGTCCTTGAACCTTCTCTGAGTGGAAGAAGAACTGGGTGCCTGCTGGGTCATATGCACAGTGGGTAAGATGCAGGTTGCACAGCCAGACTGCCTGGGTCCAGCTGTGCCTCACTCAGTGTCTTCACCTGAGAGTGGCGATAGCAAGAATTCTTCCCTGGCAGATTGTCGTGGAGGTTAACTGAGCTGATGCATGTTGACTAGTCAGAACAGTGCCTGACACATTTAGGAAGTCCTTGGGGGCATTGATGAGAGAGAGAAGTGAAATTTAACTATGTCCGGCCACTGACATGGTAGCTGGTGTGACCTAATTAATACACTCCTCAATACATGCTGGCAATGTATTTCCTTATACAGTCCTGAGACTATGTCTTATAAAGTAGGAGCAGATTCTAGTATGTACTATAGATATTACTTAGGAATTTTACGGTCTAGCCCCCCCTACTCTTTTTTTTTTTTCTGAAACAGAGTCTTGCTCTGTTGCCCAGGCTGGAGTGCAGTGGTGCAATCTGGGCTCACTGCAAACTCTGCCTCCCGAGTTCAGCTTCAGCTCCCTGAGTAGCTGGGATTACAGGTGCATGCCACCACACCTGGCTAATTTTTATATTTTAGTAGAGGTGGGGTTTCACCATGTTGGCCAGGCTGGTCTTGAACTCCTGACCTCAAATGATCCACCCACCTCAGCCTCCCAAAGTGCTGGGATTACAGGCATGAGTCACTGTGCCTGGCCTGGACCTATATATATAATATAGACCTATATATTAGGTTGCTGCAAAAGCAATTGTGGTTTTTGCCAGCAAAAGTAATAGTGAAGCCGTAATTACTGTTGCACCAACCTCATAGCATACAGGTATATGGTATACAGGTATATAGTGTGCAGGGATACTTAACTACTACACAGAAATAGAAGCATATAATGGAGAAGAGGAACCCCTGTAACTACTTTTCACACATGAGCTATCCCTGTACCAAATTCGCCAACTTTCTTGAGTTCTACAAGAAAAACAATTCCGCAGAGCATATTGGGACTTCTGGTCCCTCCACTGAAGCTTGGTAGGGCCACTCAGAATGGTCCCATGGGCAGGTGTCTTCTCTGAGTGTTTTGGGTTTTCTGCTTCCTGCTCTGCCCGCCCCCATCGTGTCACGGCCCCTCTGCCCTCCTGCATCTTGGGGTGTTAAAAGGAAGCCTTGTCCTCCCCTTAGTGCTTTGTTCCCCTAATCCACCTGCACACACTTCTCTGTGAGAAAAGTCTTCATACCAGCTGCTAAGAGGATAACACATTCTCCCTATTGTTAAAATTACAAATCAGTGTATTTGAAAAGAACTTTGAGAAGCAGTTTTGTCTTTTTTCCATTCAATCTGACAAATATTTCAGCAACCCGGTGCCAGGCATCTTTACAAAGAATCTGTGCAGGAGTGAGGCTCAGAGAGCAGTACTGACATGCCTCGAGGCGTCCCACAAATTGGGGACAGAGTTCAATCCAGAAGGGCCCCAGCTTCGTCCTGGTGGGCCACACCCACTCCTGTTCCCCACAGGAACAGGAACTCACATTCTACGGGGAGACTGCTCCTTGGGTCCAAGCCTGGGCCTCACTCATCCTTGGACCGTTGGCTCCTAGCATAGTGCCTGGCACAGAAGGAGGGCTCAGGAGATGCTAGCAGAGTGGAGAGGCTGTGTAAGATAATCAGCAGCTTAGGTCTCTCCATGAGGCCTAGACCTGGGTATCCAACTGCCTATTTGACGTCTCCCGGTGGATGTTTTCTTTTCTTTTCTTTTTTCTTTTTCATATGGAGTCTCACTCTGTCACCAGGGCTGGAGTACAGTGGTGCCATCTTGGCTCACTGCAACCTCCACCTCCCGGGTTCCAGCAATTCTCCTGCCTCAGCCTCCCGAGTAGCTGGGATTACAGGCGCCCACCACTGTGCCCAGCTATTTGTTTATTTTTGTATTTTTAGTAGAGACGGGGTTTCACCATATTGGCCAAGCTGGTCTCAAACTCCTGACATCATGATTCACCTGCCTTGGCCTCCCAAAGTGCTGGGATTACAGACATGAGCCACCGTGCCTGGCCAGATTTTAAAGGCACTGAACATGAACTCCTGATCTTTCCCTCCAGCTTGGTGCTCTGGAGGCCCCAGCTAGCTCGGCGAATGCCTCTCCAGGGCTTCCTTGTGCAAGCCTGAGCCTAGTCGTCAGCACCAACATCTATTTCTTCCCCCTCCCTGCAGGCTTCTTCCATCAGGGAGCCCTGTCTATGTTAGCTTCTTAGTGTCTCAAACTCGCCTGATGTCTCTGAGACAGCACCGCCCACCACCAGGCCACCATCCCTGCTCCCTGGATGGCTGCTGTGTGGCCTCCCCACTCATCAGTTTGCACCCACTCTTTTCCTTCCCTACAGAGCTATGACGGTGATCCTTTGAACATGCAAATCTGATCATGCCACCTCCAGCTCGGAAGCACTCCAGGTCCCGAGTGCTCTCAGGGAAAAGCTCAACATCTCTAACAAAGCCTGACCCCTAACCTCCACCTCTGGCCTCACCTCCCACCCGCCTCCTCCCTCCCTGTGCATCTTGGCCTTCTTTTCTGCCACGCTCCCTCCTACCTCAGGACCTTGGCACATGCTGGTATTGCTGCCTGATTTCCCACCACGTCCTTTGTTGCCACTTTCTCCTAACCTCCCTCTATCTCCCTGCACTGTGCTGCTGGGGCGTCCACCACTAGCTGGCTAGTTCTGGCCGCTCTCTGTTGGCGGAGATGTTAAGTCCTGTATGATGCCAGTGAGAATGTTCTAGCAGAGAGGCAAGAAGGAAGGGGCTGGGAGCAGTGGCTCAGCCTTGACTTTGGGAAGCTGAAGTAGGAGGATCCCTTGAACTCAGGAGTTCAAGACCACCCTGGGCAATAAGAAGACCCTATATCTACAAAAAATAAAAGACAAATTAGCTGGTGGGGTCGGGGGGGGTGGTATGTGCCTGTGGTCCCAGCTACTTGGGAGGCTGAGGCAGGAGAATCTCTTGAAACCAGGTGTTTGAGGCTGCAGCAAGCTAGGATTGCACTGCCGCACTCCAGTCTGGGTGACAGAGCAAGACTCTGTCTCCAAAATAAACAAGTAAAAGAAGGGAGGACAGAAGGGATGACCTGCAGAGATGGGGGAGTAATACAGGTGCACTGTGCAAGAGATGAGGTCCAGGACATGGTGCAAGGGTGGGCGGTGCTGCGCCAGGAGGGACGGCAGAGCTCGTGGGTGCAGTGCTGGGGACAGGCAGACATGGTGGGAGGGTGTAACACCTCTTTTCTGGTTGCTGCTATTTTCCCAGCGAAACGGGCAGCAGGATCATCAACTGAGAGTGAGGATGGGGAGGAAGGGTTGGCGATTGGAGGACAGAGGAAGGGAAGCAAGCGTGCGAGGGAGTGAACCAGGCTGTGAAGTGTGTGTTGGTAGCTTGAGGGTCACTTCTGAGATTCTGTGGTTTTCTGTGGCCACATTCAGGGCGTGGGTGCAGTCAGTTGGAAAATTGCCTCTAACCAGGAGGAGGTTCGTGAGGTGAGTACAAGAGGGAGAGGGTGGAAAGGGAGAGATTTTGAGGGTGGATCACGGACTCTAAGCTGGGTAAACAGGGAAATGAGGACCGGAAGGGCAAGTGAGGCAGTGCCAAGGCGGAGCTGGGGGTGGATGGGGGAGGGCAGTCAGTGCATTGGCACCTGCAGTGGGGGTGGGGTCAAAGCATTATTGAAATGGGGGTGCATGGGAGTGAGCTGCAAGGGGGGCACGTGGTGGCCAGAGAGTGGGATGTCAAAGACAGAGAGTGAAGGGCGTGCGGATATTGGAGATGCCAAGGTCAAGGGTAAGACCACGAATGAGGGCAGCTCAGGGCAGGTGGAGGTAGGGGTGATATTCAAGTATGCAGTAACTGGAAAGGTCATACAAATTAATATATAAGGCAAAAGTAAAACGTTCACTCTTATTTTCTATATATGCCAAGTATATATTACGAAACTGCCTACCTGGTTAAAATTTGAAGTGCAAATGATTCATCAAATGATTCTGATAAGCCCCAAATCATTGATTGGTTTTTAGAAATTAATCATGTGATCTTTTGATGATGAGGCTGTTATGAGCTAAATGATGGCTTGACTGGACCATGCTTTGACACAGATGCTTCCCAAATTTTCCTGTTAGAGCAAGGGTCGTTCCATCTCAGCAAGTGCAGAATCTTCTCCTAATGTGTCCTCTACTGTTTGACTGGAGGACCTCTCCGTGCTCAGCAGCCCCAGGAGGCCAGGGCCAGGAATAGGAAGGTAGTGGAAGGCGGTGTGGGGTGCAGACACTGTCATCGGCAGGGCAGCGATGTGCGCCCAGCCTGGCCCGGTCCCCCCAGTCAGGGACAGCAAGGAGACTCTGCTTGTCTTGTCCCCACCCTTGGGGTGGGCCTTGGAGCTTGTAGAACCTGATAACAGAGCTGAGTCCTCAACCCAGCCCTGGGGAATGAGGAGAGGAGATGGAGCCTTGATCCCAGCCCCCATCTCTTCTCTCTGCCTGGCCTAACCCAGGAGCCACCCGTGCCCGCGTCAGCTTCCCCAAACATAGTAGCACTGATCGGTACGACATTATTCCAATATTTAGCAACCAGTGACGTAGCAGCCGCACACTGAGATCGGAGTGAAGGGGTGAAGGCCAGGGACTGGAGGGGCTGCTTGCCTGGCTGTGGCATCTCCAAGGATGACAACAGGAGCAGCACTGGAGGCAGAGGCAGTGAGCTAGTGCTCAGCTCCCCAAGGACTGAATGGCAGCGGGCACGAGGGAGTTGGACAGGTACGCTCGGATGTGTTTCACAGAGGCAGGGAGTTTAGGGAGGAGGCAGGGAAATGGACCGGAAATGTTGATGAGGCCCAGGGAGGCCTGGGGTGTGGGCAATAAAACACTCTCAACAGAGTTTGCAGGGGCGGTGGTGTCCTTCGGGGAGAGCCAGGTTTCCATCAGGGCAAGGACAGAATGGGGGATTCTGCTGGCACTGGGACCTAAATTCCAGAAGGCACCATGGCAAGGATTTAGGAGGGCGGGGAGTTAGAGATCGGCCAGATCAGGGACACACGTACCTGAGGGACAAGTGATGAGTAGGGAGGAGTGATGGAGTAAACTGGGATACAGTGAGATTGGTCCCAGTGCCTCCAGTGCCGATGATGCTGTGAGGGTCAGCTGGAGGAGCACAGGGTTTCCAGGAGCACTTGGAACTCGATGGGGCCTGGATTCAGTCTGGGGTGTGAGAGGGGAGGGGTACTAGCAGCACTCAAGCATTATTGGTGGAATTTGAACTTTGTGGGACATCTACATCAACAGACATCATTCCAGTGAGTGGAGAGTGGTGTAATCTTGTTTCCCTAAGGTCAGCCTAGGGTTCCATTGTATTTCCTTCTGGTTGGTGGTAATCTAGCCCAGTGGTTTTGACGGCTTCAGGCACAGATGGATCCAGGTGCTTCAAAATCTGGTACCTCTCTCTGTCTCTGACTTCCCTCCCAACTGGCTTCATTCCTAGGCAGCCTCTCTCCCTATGGTAGAGACTAAGGACCAAGTGCCTGGCACTGGGATGGTAGAGGGAAATCTAATCTCTGCCTTCCAGGCTCACATTCTAGGGAGGAAAGACAGACAGTACAGAATTTACTAGAGTGCAATATTTCACATACTATATTAGAAGGAGATATGAGGCCTTATGGCAGCACAATGGTTCAGCTATCATATATGGAGCACAAACTGTATGCCATGCTCTGTGCAACCTGCTGAGAACACAGAGGGGGAAAATATACTTTCCGTCTTCAAGGAACTTGCAGTCTGGTGGCACACAGAAAACACATGCTGTGGTGTAGAGAATATGTGTGATGACGGGGGAGATCGGAGCGTGTCTGGGGCACACGAGGAAGGCATGCCCAGACGTGGGAATGTGTGGGTGACAAAGGCCTCCTGAGAAGGAGCAGGTGGCTGAGCTGACACAAAGTGGAGGGGTCAGCTCGGTGAAGCAGGGAGCGGTCTGGGTGTGTGCATATGTGTGTGTGTATTTGTGTATCTTTTTCTGTGTGTGTGTGCCTGTGTGTGTGCATGGATGTATGTGTCCGCATGTGCATGTGTGTTTGTGTATCTGTGTAGATGGGTGTGTGTGCATGTGCGTGTGTGTGTGTGTGTGTTTCATGGATGTGTGTGTGAGTCTGCATGGGTGTGTGTGCATGTGTGTGCATGCATGTTTGTGTGTCTGTGTACGTGTGTGTATGTTTCTGCATGGGTGTGTGTTTGCATATGCATGTGTGTTTGTGTGTGTACATGGGTGTGTGTGTGTCTGTGTGTACATGGCTATGTGTCTGTATGAGTGTGTGTCTGTGTCTGTGCATGGGTGTGTGTGTGTGTAGGTGTGATGAGGAAATGGTGGAGGGGTGAGGAGGGCTTTCTAGCAAGAGCAGTCAGGGAAGTGCGGGACACAGGAGGGAACAAACTGTCCCAGGGAGTGGGAGAAGGTTTCCCAAAGCAGAGTTGAGAGTAACAGGACTTGAGGGAAGGTCTGAAGCCAGCAGTGTGTGGGCTGGCTCGCCCCTGCTCAAGGGAGCTCATCACCAGTGTCTTCCCAGCTCTCGTTAGCAATTTGAAATCAGCCATGGTAGGAGGATTCACACCAGGGGAACGGCAAATGCTGCAAACCAAGGTCCCCACCTCCCACCCAGGGAGCTGGTTGTTAAACACTTACCAGCACACCACTGGATGAAGGGTGATCCAGTGTGAGGGGTCAGCTGGTACAAAGATGTGACAAATTGGTGGGATTGGAGATTTGCAAAAGGACTGGTCCCATCAGAAGGCTGGGTGGGTGAGGGTGAGGGTGGGCAATGGCTGGAGCAGAGGGCAGGGGTCTCACTGCCCGCTGCCCCCTCAGGCATTGGCTTTGAGCTTCCAGAGGAAAGGGGATGCAGGGGAGACCACGAACCATAAGGGGTTATATTTAGACACACACACACATGCACACACACTCACACCATGGACTATAAAAGGTTATTCAGCTAAGGGGCTCAACAACCATGACTCCATGGAACCCTATCCCAGAAGAGTGGCAGTGACCACCAGCTGCCAAGCTGAGTGAGTTCAGGCCCCGGCGAGGCAGAAAGGCCAAGGGCTCTGTGCCATTGGCTGGCACAGCTCTGCCTCCAGTTTCCCGTTTCAGGCTGGGAATTGCAGCTTGCAGGTATTAAGTAGTTTAAGAGGAGGTTTCATCAGCTTTGTAAAAATCACATTAATATCTTGCACCAACTGCTGTCTTGTTTCTTTAGATACAATAAGCTTCTCATAAACCTGGTCATTAGGGGCTGAACAGATTCTGTTTTATTTCCCACATATTCATGAGAAGCTGAAAGAGCAGCTCTGGAGCCAGGAGGGAACACGGTGGAGCGAGCTGAGGCATGGGGAGGAGGAGGCTGTCTGAGTAATTTTTTAAGTGAAGCAAATGAAGGGTTTGGTGATTGCTGCTTTCTCTGTGTTTTAAACCTTTTCTGCTCCTTGGTTTTTGATTTCCTGGCAAGGCCCTCCCTGGCAGCAGGGATTCCGGAGACCTCGGGGAGGGTGGGCCCTGCCTGGCTTATTTCTGGCTAGAACCCCAGCCCCCTGGGGCACAGCGCGGCCACCAGCTTGGGTTGGATGGTTGCAACAACAGAACACGTGGCATCCTATGAGTTTGATCATCTTCTCGTTCGTTCATTCACTCTTTCAGTGTGTAGTTTCTTTCTTTTCCTTTCTTTTTTTTGTGGGGGGAAGGAGGGAGGAGAGGAAGGGCTAGGGGGGTCAGGAAGGGAGAGGGCAGTCTCTGGGTAGTTTCGAATGCCTATTGTGTGCTAGGCACTGGGCAGGGTGAGATGAAATAAGTGGTCTGTCCTGCCTGCCTGCCTGCCATGAATTTGTTCCTTCCATTCGCTCCGAGTTCCCATTTCACTGAAGTCCCCAGCACTCAGGAGCTGACCACCACAAGAGCAATTGCTCACCCAGCCTCCAGGCGCATCCTGTCCTGGCTCTTGTCTCCATAACTGCCTCTTTAGTTCTTCTTTCTTTCTTTCTTTTTTTTTTTTTTTTGAGACAGGCTCTCACTCTGTTGCCCAGGCTGGAGTGCAGTGGCATGATCGTGATCAAGGCTTGCTGCAGCCTCGACCTTCTGGGCTCAAGTGATCCTCCCACCTCAGCCTCCTGGGTAGCTGATACTACAGGCCTGTGCCCATGCCATGCCCAGCTAAGTTTTTTGTAGAGATGGGGTCTTGCCATGTTGCTCAGGCTGGTCTTGAACTCCTGGGCTCAAGTGATCTGCCTGCCTCGCCACTTAGAGTTCCTTCTTTAGTGTTTTTTTTTTTTTTTTTTGAGGCAGAATCTCTCTCTGTTACCTAGGCTGGAGTGCAATGGCGCAGTCTCAGCTCACTGCAACCTCAGCTTCCCAGGTTCAAGCAATTCTCCTGTCTCAGCCTCCCAAATAGCTGGGATTACAGGTGCCCGCCACCATGCCTGGCTACTTTTTTTTGTATTTTTAGTAGAGATGGGGTTTTGCCATGTTTTCCAGGCTGCTCTCGAACTCTTGACCTCAGGTGATCCACCCACCTTGGCCTCCAGAAATGCTGGGATTACAGGCATGAGCCACTGTGCAGGCCCCTTCTTTAATTCTTTACGTGTGATTTGGGGGGAAGAGATTGGGCTCCAGAGTTAGAATGATCGGCTTCTAAGCTTGGGTCTGTTACCTAGTAGCTGTGTGGATTTGAACAAGTTATGTGACCTTTCTGTGCCTCAGTTTCCTTTGCTGTAAGAAGGGAATAGTAATCCTCGCCGAGGAGGTAAGGGGATTAACTCTTGAGGCTCAATGGAATAACAGAAGTGAAGGGTCCCAGTGCAGTTCCTGACCCAGCACGAACACTCAACAAATGTGGGTCCTTCTTCTCTTTCTTCTCCTTCAAATGGCACTCTTTCAGGAGGCCTTTCTTAGTTGCCCTCAGCTGGGAAGATTCTTTCCTCTCCTATGCTCCTATGCAGTGCTTTTCAACATTTTAATGGGCATGGGAAGTCCCTGGGGATCACCTTAAGCCGGGTTCAGATTTGGTGACTCTCAGTGGCCTGAGACTCTGGATTTCTCATGAGCTTGCAGGCAGTGCCCATGCTGCCGGGTCCCTGGGGGACCACACTTTGGGTTGGGTAGTGTGGCTGTCAAGCACCTTTTAGCTGCTTTGGTCATATTCTATGTGTGTATTGTTGTTTGTGAATAAATAGCTGCAAGTCTGTAAGCAGCTATTCTGCCCCTTAAGGGCAGAATTTCTTCTAGAGGATTCCCTGAATATATCATATTTTCCTTGATTCTAAGATGCTCACATGCAAATTTCAATGTTTCTGAAATTGAGATGTGTCTTATAATTTACGAGTTCACTTCACTGCTATGTGTCTCTTTTCTTCTGAAAAATCATGATCGCATTGACGGTGTGCCTTTTAATTAACGGTAATGGCTGTCTGACAAAAGTTTATTGAACAAATAAATAAATGAATGAGTTAGTGTGTGTGTGGCCAGGGAGCATACTCCACATTTCCATTCACCTAAGCAGTCGAACGTCATCCCAAATGTTAGAATCCCTGGGGCACCAGGATCTTTTGCACTCTCTTACTAAAAACCTATTTGACTGTACCTGGCTGGACATGATGGCTCCTGCCTGTAATCCCAGCAATTTGGGAGGCCAAGGTGGGCAGATCACTTGGGGTCAGGAATTTGAGACCAGCCAGGCCAACATGGTAAAACCCTGTCTCTACCAAAAATACAAAAATGAGCCAGGTGTCGTGGCGCGCGCCTGTAATCCCAGCTACTTGGGAGGCTGAGGCAGAAGAATCGCTTGAACCCAAGAGGTGGAGGTTGCAGTGAGCTAAGATTGTGCCATTGCACTTCAGTCTGGGCAACAAGAACAAGACTATTTGACTGTACCTGGCCACGCCTGCGGCTCACGCCTGTAGTCCCAGGTGGCTCACGCCTGTAGTCCCAGCACTTTGGGAGGCTGAGGTGGGTGGATCACTCGAGGTCAGGATTTTGAGGTCAGGAGTCTGGCCAACATGGTGAAACCCTGTCTCTACCAAAAATACAAAAATTATTGGGAGTGGTGGTGAGCACCGTAATCCCAGCTACTCGAGAGACTGAGGTGGGAGAATTAATTGAACCCAGTAGGTGGAGGTTACATTGATCCAATATCATGTCACTGCACTCCAGCCTAGGTGACAGAGTGAGACCCTGCCCCTCTCCAAATCTATTTGACTATATCAAAATATATGTGTAGTCCTCAGCTCAGCAATTTTGCTTAGAAATGTGTGTGGAAGAAACACTTGCATACATGCACATGGAGATGTATGAGAATGTTCATAGAACAGCACTGCTTCTAACAACAAAAAACTGGGAATAGCCCACATTTCTATGATGGGAAAAATGATAGCACCTTGTAGTATATTGAGGTAATGTTGTATACAGCAGTGAAAGTGAATATTACAACTACACAAGTCAACCCAGATGAATTTCACAAACATAACCCGGGACAAAGAAAAGTCAAGCTGCAGAAAAACGCATATGTTATGATTCCCTTTTCACAACGTTAAAAACATGTACAACTAAATTATAGATGATCTAGAAATACGTGTATATGTGGCAGAACTGTAAAGTCAAGCAAGGGAATGATAAGCATCACTTAAGAGTGTTTGCAGCTGGGCATGGTGGCTCACACTTATAATCCCTGCGCTTTCAGAGGTGGAGGTGGGAGGATAGCTTGAGCCCAGGAGTTCCAACCCAGCCAGGTGAAACCCTGTCTGTACAAAACTAAAAAATTAGCCAAGCATGATGGTGCACACCTGTAGTCCCAGCTACTCGGGATGCTGAGGCAGGATGAGCCTGGGAGGTTGAGGCTGCAGTGAGCCCTGGTAGTGCTACTGCATGATGGAGCAAGACCCTGTCTCAAAGAAACAAACAAACAAAAAGAATGTTTGCCTGAGATAGGGTAGGGCACCCAGCTGCTTCAATGTACCAGGAATGGTCTATTTTTTTACTTGGTAGTGAGAGCACAGGCACTCCTCATTTTCTTGTTATTCTTTATTCCCTGCTGTGACAGAGGCTTCTGGCTGTTTCCAAATATACCTTGCTCTTTTCAAGTTTTGCTTGGACATATGGCTTTCCAGAATGCAGACTTTAGTTCCCAGCCTCCCTTGCAGCTAGAGGTGGCCATGTGACAAAGTTGTAGCCAATGGGATGTAAGTGGAAACAACTTGGGAGGAATGGCCTTCAGGGTATGAGAGGTGCCCTTCTCAGTCCCTTTCTCTTGGCACATGAACTAAGGAGCTCCAGCCGCCATCTTGGTCAATGAGACAGTCTTGAGAGTGGAGTGCTGCATGATGGTAGAATAGGGTGAAGGCTGTCTGTACCACGCTACCATGGAGTGTTACAGCAGCGTTGGAGAACTTATCTTCAGAGCTATGCAATGAAAAAGGAAGAAACTATCATCTATCTTTATTGTCTTATTTTTAACTTTTTTAGAGACAGGGTCTCGCTTTGTCACTCAGATTGAAGTGTCGTGGTATAATCACAGCTCACTGTAACCTCGAACCCTTGGGCTTAAATGATCCTCCTGCCTCAGCCTCCCAAGTAGCTGGGACTACAGGTGCATGCTACCACGCCTGTCTTACCTTTTTAATTTTAGGAAAAAAAAAAAAAGCCAACCAACCAAACAAAATGCACAAAACTTCATAGCCAACCCTAATCCTAAGGAACATAATCTGTACAAGTTAAAATAGTCTTTGAAAAAGCTTGGTTTTTAATTTTTTTTTTTTGATGTGGAGTCTTGCTCTGTTGCTCAGGCTGGAGTGCAGTGGTGCGATCTCAGCTCACTGCAACTTCTGCCTCCCAGGTTCAAGCGATTCTCCTGCCTCAGCCTCCTGAGTAGTTAGGATTACAGACATGTACCACCATGCCTGGCAAATTTTTATATTTTTGGTAAAGATGGGGTTTTACCATGTTGGCCAGGCTGGCCTGGAACTTCTGACCTCAGGTGATCCGCCTGCCTCGGCCTCCCAAAGTCCTGGGATTACAGGTGTGAACCACCACTCCTGGCCTAAAACTTTTTTAAAGTGCATTTTCTTGTGTATTCCTTAAGTTATACAACATGTTGCTGTATGATTACATATATACAGTAAAATGGTCGCTACAGTGGAAAAAATAAACACATGCATCATCTCACACAGTACCCAGTTTTTCCCTCTGTATCAGGAGCAGCTATGATCTCATTTAGCAAAAATCCCGAATATAATACACTGTTATTAGCAATAGTCCTCATGTTGTACATTAGAGCTCTGGACTTGTTCATTCTGTATATTTGCTACTTTGAATCCTTTGACCTATATTTCTCCATTTCTTCCCTCTCACCCCAGATCTTGGTAACCACCGTTCTCTATCTCTACATACTTGACTTTTTTTTTTTTTTTTAAAGATTCCACATATAAGTGGGGTCATAAAATAGTTTTCTTCCTGTGTCTGGCTTATTAAGCAGATCTATTCCTTTTTAAAGGCTGAATCATAAATAATATTCCATAGTATATAAACAGCACAGTTCCTTTATTCATTCATCCATTGATGGACATCTAGATTGTTTCCATATTTTGGCGATTGTGAGTATTGCTGCAATGAACATGAAAGTGTAGATATCTTTTTTATTTTTATTTTTAGGACGGAGTCTCCCTATGTTGCCCAGGCTGGAGTGCACGATCTCGGTTCACCACAATCTCCGCCTCCCGGGTCAAGCGATTCTTGTGCCTCAGCCTCCTGAGTAGCTGGGATTACGGGTGCCTGCCACCATACCCGCCTAATTTTTGTAGTTTTAGTAGAGATGGGTGTTAACCATGTTGGCCAGGCCAGTCTCGAACTCCTGACCTCATGATTCCAACACCTTAGCCTCCCAAAGGGCTGGGATTACAGGCGTGAGCCAGTGCATCTGGGGAGTGTAGATATCATTACAAGGCGGTGATTTCAATTCTTTTGAGCATGTACCAGAAGACATATTGCTGGGTCATATGGGAGTTCTATTTTTAATTTTTTTAAGGAAACTCTCTACTCTTTTCCATAATGATGGCATCAACCTACATTCCCACTTAACAGTGTGCGAGGATTCCCTTTTCTCCACACCCTCGCCAATGGTGTTATCTCATGTCTTTTGATAATAGCTATCCTAATGGGTGTGAAGTGGTATCTCACAGTCATTTTGATTGACATTTCTCTGATAATGATGTTGAACACTTTTCCATTTACCTATTGGCTATTTTAATGTCATCTTTGGAGAAATGCCTATTAAAGTCCTTTGCTCATTTTTAAATTGTGTTATACATTTTCTTGCTATTGAATTGTATGTGTTCTTTATAAATCTTGGATATTGAGACCAGATGAAATAAAAATATATTTTAAAAATCTTGGATATTAACCTTTATCTAATACAAGGTTTGCAAATAATGTTTCCCAATCCGTACATTGGCCTTTCATTTTGTTGATTGTTAAAATAGTCTTTTATGTGTATTTATTATTAAACACATTCTAAAAAACCATAGTTTTCTTTTTCTTCTGTTTTTTTTTTTTTTTGAGACAGAGTCTTGCTCTGCCACCCAGGCTGGAGTGCGGTGGTGTGATCTCGACTCACTGCAACCTTCACCTCCTGGGTTCAAGCGATTCTCTTGCCTCACCCTACTGAATAAATAGCTGGGATTACAGGTACACACCATTATGCCTGGCTAATTTTTGTGTTTTTAATAGAGATGGGGTTTCGCCATGTTGGTCAGGATGGTCTCCAACTCCTGACCTCAGGTGACCGGCTCACCTCAGCCTCCTGAAGTGCTGGGATTACAGGTGTGAGTCACCGCGCCTGGACAAAACCACATTTCTAAGAAGCCAATCTGTTGAGCCCTCATGCTTGGCGTATACTAGGTGCTCGGTAAACATCTATTCTATAATTAAACAAATTAAAGGTGTCTCAATGCTCTTCACAACTTCTTTGTCCAAGATAAGCTCTACTACTGTTCAGGGCTAGCTGTTGCCATGAATCAGGGAAAGGGGTAGGAGGGGGTATTGCTGAGAATCAGCATGTGCCGGTGTGTAAGTCAGTATGGGACAAAGGTGGGCAAGGGGTGGGGTGTTGGATGGTGGCTTTGACCTCAGACAAGGAAGGACCTAATAGATTCCAGTGATTATAAGTGAATCACAATCTGTGGGTGTGTACAGGCTGTGGAAGAGGCCGCTGGGGATGGTGTTCAGGGCCACACACTGGAAGTTGGGCTGGAGTGGGGGATCTGGGGATGCCTGAGGAGGGGATATAAAGCTGACTGGCCTGAGCTTGGCTTCGCTCTAACTGGTTGGTAAATTGAGATGTGATCTCACCAAGACCTGAGCTTGGAAAGATCTGGATTTTTAACTGTTATCACTGCCTCAAAGTTCTGCTCCTGGAGGGGCAGAGCTGACACTGGAGCAGGCCCTGAAAGGACAGAAATCAGTACACCAGCTTCCACAGTACCCAGGAAGATTTCAGACCCAATTCATACTACAGTGTGATTGAAAGACTGTTCCTGATGAGGTCAAGGGGCCTCCACACAGGTAACAAGCTAACCTAAAATGGGATCTGTGAAGCTGACTTGTAGGTTTGGGTGTTGACATTGGCCATGAAGCATCAGTGGGTTCCCAGAATAGAGTTTACCTCAGTTCCATTCCTCCTACAGGCACACCTCGTTTTAGTGCACTTCTCTTTATTGTGCTTTGCCGATACTGCACTGTTTGTAAATCGAAGGTTTGTGGCAAGCCTTCACGGAGCACTATTGGTGCCATTTTTCCAACAGCAAGTGCTCACTTTGTGTGTCTATGTCACATTTTGATAATTCTTGAAATACTTCAAACTTCTTCATTATTATTATATCTGTTACAGTGATCTGTGATCAGTGATCTTGGATGTTACCATTGTAATTATTTTGGAGTGCCATGAACTGCACCATAGAAGATGGCGAACTTAATTGATAAATGCTTAATTGATAAATGCTATGTATGTTCTGAGTCTTCCACTGACTGGCCATTTCCCTGTTTCTCTGCTTCTCTTTGAACCTCCCTATTCTCTAAGACGTGATACTACTGCAATTAGGGCAATTAATAACCCCATAATGGTCTCTAAGAGTTCAACTGAAAGGAAGAGTTGAACATATCTTACTTCTTTTTTTTTTTTTTTTTTTTTAGAGATGGGGTTTCACCATGTGGGTCAGGGTGGTCTTGATCTCTTGACCTGGTGATCCGCCCACCTCAGCCTCCCAAACTACTAGGATTACAGGTGTGAGCCATCACGCCTGGCTACATATTTCACTTTAAATCAAAAGCTAGAAATGATTAAGCTTAGTGAGGAAGGCATATCATAAGCCCAGACAAGCTGAAAGCTAGGCATCTTATGTTAAACAGCCAAGCTGTGAATGCAAAGGAAAAGTTCTCGAGGGAAATTAAAAGCACTACTCTCTAGTGAATGCATGAATGATAAGAAAGCGAAATATGTGTGTTGATATGGAGAAACTTCGAGTGGTCTGGATAGGTCAAACCAGCCACAACATTCCCTTAAGCCAAAACTTAATCCAGAGCAAGGCCCTAACTCTGTTCAATTATATGAAGGCTGAGAGAGGTGAGGAAGAAGAAGAAGAAAAGCTGGAAGCTAGCAGAGGTTGGTTCATGAGGTTTAAGAAAGAAGGTGTCTCTGTAACACAAAGATGCAAGGTGAAGGGGCAAGTGCTGATGGAGAAGCTGGAACAAATGATCCAGAAGATCTGGTTAAGATCATTGATGAAGGTGGCCACATTAAACAACAAATTTTCAAGGTAGATGAAACAGCCTTCTATTGGAAGAAGATGCCATCTAGGACTTTCATAGCAAGAGAGGTCAATGGTTGGCTTCAAAGCTTCAAAAGACAGGCTAACTCTCTTGACAGGGACTAATGCAACTGGTGACTTTAAGTTTAAGCCAAGGCTTATTTACCATTCTAAACATTTTAGAGCCCATAAGAAATTTGCTTAATCTACTCTACCTGTGCTCTATAAATTAAAGACAAAAAAGCCTAGATGCAGCACATCTATTTACAGCATGATTTACTGAATATTTTAAGCCCGCTATTAAGATCTACTGCTCAGAAAAAAGATTTTCAAATATTACTGCTCATTTACCATGCACCTGGTTCCCAAGAGCTCTGATGGAGATGTACAAGGAAATGAATGTTGTTTTCATGCCTGCTAACACAACATGTATTTTGCAGCCCGTGGGTCAAGAAGTAATTTTGACTTGCAAGTCTTATTATTTAAGAAATACATTTCAGAAGGCTGTAGCTGCCAGAGACAGTGATTCCTCTGATGTATCTGGGCAAAGTAAATAAAAAATTTTTTGGAAAGGACTCAGCATTCTAGATGCCAGTAAGAACATTTGTGATTCATGGCATCATGAATGGAGGTCAAAATATCAACGTTAACAGGAATTTGGAAGAATTGGTTTCAGCCCTGATGGATGACTTTGAGGGGTTCAAGATTTCAGAGGAGGAAATAATTTAGATGTTCTGGAAATAGGAAAACAGCTAGAATTAGAAGTGGAGCCTGAAGATGTGAGTGAATTGCTGCAATCTCATGATAAAACTTGAGTGGATGAGAGGTGGCTTTTTATGGATAAGCAAAGAAAGTGGTTTCTTGAAATGGAATCTACTCCTGGTGAGGATGCTGTGAACATCGTTGAAATGACACCAAAGCATTTAGAAGATGATATAAAGTTAGTTGATAAAGCAGCAGCAGGATTTGAAAAGACTGACTCCAACTTTGAAAGAAGTTCAACTGTGGATAAAAAGATATCAAACAGTATCACTTGCTATAGAGAAATCCTTTGTGAAAGGAAGAATCAATAGGTGAGGCAAACTACATTGTTGCGGTAGTTTAAGAAATTGTCACAACCACTGCAACCTTCAGCAAACACCGCTCTGATCCATCAGCAGCTATTAGCATCAAGGCAGGACTCTCCATCGGCAAGAAGATGATCACTGGAGGCTCAGATGATCAGTAGCATTTTTAGCAATAAAATATTTTAAAATTATGTATGTACATTGTTTTCTTAGACATAACGCTATTACACACTTAATAGACTACAGTACAGTGTAAACATAACACATTTTTTTTTTTTTTTTGAGACAGAGTCTCGCTCTGTCACCCAGGCTAGAGTGAAATGGCATAATCATAGCTCACTGCAGACTTGACTTCCTGGGCTTAAGCAGTCCTCCCACCTCAGTCTCCTGAGCAGCTGGGACCACAGGTACATGTTACCACGACTGGCTAATTTTTTATTTGTAGAGATGGAGTCTCACTATGTTGCCCAGACTGGTCTCAAACTCCTGGGCTTAAGCAATCCTTTCATCTCAGTCTCCCAAAATGCTGGGGCTACAGGTGTGAACCACTGCTCTTGGCCCAACATAACTTTTTATTTTGAGACAGAGTCTTGCTCAGTTGCCCAGGCTGGAGTGCAGTGGTACGATCTTGGTTCACTGCAACCTCCGCCTCCCAAGTAGCTGGGACTATAGGCGCCCACCACCACACCCGGCTACTTTTTGTATTTTTAGTAGAGACGGGGTTTCACCATGTTGGCCAGGCTGGTCATGAACTCCTGGCCTTAAGTGATCTACCCACCTCGGCCTCTCAAAGTGCTGGGATTATAGGCATGAGCCCCAACATAACTTTTATATGCGCAGGGAAACCAAAAACTGTGTGTGACTCACTATGTTATGATATTTGGTTTATTGTGGTGATCCAGAACTGAATCCGCAGTATCTCCCAAGTCTGCCTGTATGAGAGAGGCAGTGAGGCTCAGAGGTTAGCTTCATGGGGTCTGGAGGCTGGCTACCTGAGTCCACATTCCAGTTACACCATTGAACCTCTGAGCATCGGCTCCTCAACTGTAAAATGAGGAGTCAGTTAAACCCCTCTCTTAGGGTTGTGAGAATGGTATAAAACACTGCATTGAGAGGACTTAGCACAGCAGCTATCACCTAGCTCAATAAGAGGTAGATGTGATTATGTTTTTCTGGGCCCTGTGGTTATGGCACAGATAGATCACATGGTCTTTACTTTTAAGAACCTCACAGACTAGTAGGGGAGAGACTGGTGATTACACTCTGCTGTGCCAAGAGTGTCTGCCCAAGGAGCTGTGGGAACCGCTTGCACTTAGATCCTATGAAACAGGACGGTTCAAATGACTCTGTCAACCCCAGAGTCCCCGGAGTAGGCGGATAATGAATAAACACTGTCATGTGTCAGCAGCCCCAAATTCATCTTAAGAGGCCCTGTGGTGTGGTGCCTGTGCCTCTTGCAGGAGAGCGTGGGCCTGAGTTCTCTTTCTGCAGTGTGTTAACCATGCGCTCTTGGACAAGTTGTTCATCTTCCAATTCAGTACTTCAGCTCGTCCTTGAATTTTTATCAAGTGTCTATGAGGTGTTGGTGTGCTAGGCGCCGAGGTAGAGAAGGGATCAATACAGATGGATTCCCCTTCCCCCGGAACCGAGTCTTGAGAGGCCCCTGGATAAATAATTAATGCAAACCACCCAGAATGAAACCACAAGGGCAGTGAGGGCGCTGGCTGGTCACCGGGAACAAGCTGCCATGAGCTTGGCATGGGGCTAAGCACTTTGCCACGAGCCTGTTGAGGTGGACACTGTTAGTCTCTGCACGTTAGAGATGTGGAAATGGAGGAACAGGGGACAAAGGAACGCCTCTAAAGACTGATCACTCGTGTGAGTAAAGGAGCTGTGCTCTGACCCTGGGCAGGGGGTTCTAGGTGACTGCTAGGCTACACTGTTACAGCCCAGTACAGGATGCTGGGTAGTAGGGACAGTGCATGGCATAGTCTGGGTACTGGGTACTGGTAGCTTATCAGGAAGGCTTCCTGGAAGAGGCACCATCTCAGATGAGCCATGAAAGATAAGTGGAAATTGGCAGATGAAAAGGAGGGCAGGGAGGTGCTTGAGAGAAGAACAAGCGAGGGCCAACCAGAGAGAGGACAGGACGCAGAGGCCAGAAGTGTCGTTTAGGGACTGAAACCAGACAGTTGGGCTGTGTGTGTCTGTGTGTGTGTGTGTTTATGTGTATGTGTGCACGTATGTATGTGTGCACGTGTGTATGTGTGTGTTTCTGTGGTGTGTGTATATCTGTATATATGTGTGGTGAGATGTCTAGGGTGCAGATTTTAAGGAGTGCCGTAAACATCTCCAACTTTGCACCTTGCTTGCCTTGTCCTAGCCGGGCCCTATGTAGGTTGATACCTGGGTGAGTGTTGTGTTTTCAGAGCTGCCTCCGAAGCTAGTGAGCTACCTGTCCCTGGAGGGGTACCAATAGAAGGGGATCAGCTGCCTCTCAGGGATGCTGAGGAGAGAATTTCCACAGTAACTGGGATTCTGAGGTTCCTTCTATCCCCTGGAAGCTGGGATTCTAAGGAGCTTTCCCTGATCCTCACAGCCCAAGCTGCCTCTCCCTCCTTTCATCTCTGCTTTTACCACTAAGATCACTCAGCTGGCAATTAGCCACAGGCTACCTCATGACATCTCTTGTATTGCTGTCTTGTCTTATTTCAAATTTCACAAGCTTATGTGTCATTTTCCTAATAGAATTGCATCGAGGACAGGAATTGAACTGAATACTTTCTGTTCTCTCTCCCAGTAGATATGAGAGACTTTAAAAATCCTCTCTGTCCCAATACTTCACATATCACCTGATTTACCCATCGCACCAACCCCTTGGGTAGGTTCTGTTAATGAGACTGTTCTACAGGTGAGAAACTGGAGGCTCATAGAGGCTGATAAATATTAGCTATTGTTTTTAATAGGAGTTGGGACCGGTGCTATCAGACCCTGGGTGTGTAGCCTTGGGCAAATTCCTCAACATCTTCTTCTTCTTCTTTTTTTTTTTTTCTAGTGAACCTGATGTTATGAACATATGTTTAACTTCTTTGAGCCTCAGTTTTCTTACTGTGTAGACTGGAATAATATCATTACCTATTTCACAGTTTCTTGTGAGGATTAACTAAGTTAACCTACGTGTAAAGCTCTTTGAACAGTGCTTGCAGTGAGCTCTCAGTACATACTAAGCTGTTGTTATTGTTGTTATGAAAAGAATGCTGGGCCTTATCAAATCCAAAAAAAAAGAATGAACAAAATGTGATTCTTAGTGTTTCCAGGTGACTCCTCCTCACCTGCAGAGCCTCTGGTTTTTCTCAGCACTGTCCCTCATCCCAGGAGAGAGGATTCTGCCTTAGAAGTCATTCATGTAAATGGAAATGTGGGTCTCTTGTGAGTCTAATCGGCAAGAATCAGCCCCCCAGAGCGTGATCAAAAGAAGTCAGCTCATCAGAGCTCGATCGGGCAGGTATCAGCCCCCACCCCCAGAATGTGATCGGGAGGAATCAGCCCCCCAGAGCATGATCGGGCAGGAATCAGCTCCCCAGAGTGTGATTGGGAGGAATCAGCCCCCCAGAGTGTGACCAGGCAGGAATCAGCCCCCCAGAGTGTGATCAGGCAGGAATCAGTCCCCCAGAGTGTGATTGGGTAGGAATCAGCCCTAGAGCGTGATTGGGAGGAATCAGCATCCCCCAGAGCATGACCAGGAGGAATCAGCCCCTCAAAACATGATCAGGAGGAATCAGCCCCTCAGGGCGTGACCAGGAGGAATCAGTCCCCCAGAGTGTGATTGGGAGGAATCAGCCCCCCCAGAGCGTGACCAGGAGAATCAGCCCCCCAGAGCATGATTGGGTAGGAATCAGCCCCCCCAGGGCATGACCAGGAGGAATTAGCCCCTAGAGCCTGATGGTCTCTGGGACAAGTGTAAAGAGTGGTATTGAGACTGTGAAGCTGAGGGCAAGATTTAGTCTCTAATGAGTGATTGACTAATGGAATAAAAACAGTTTGGAAGCCTTCTCTGTGTTGGAGGCAGATCAGGATGAGAAAGTCAGAATCTTTGCTCTGAAGCCTTCACAGATGAGGGGCGGGGGAGGACAGAGGAGTGGACCTCCAAAGCCAGCCTGTCCACAGAGAAGCAGATGAAATAGCTGGGCCACTCCCCACCACAGCCCCCAGGAGGAAGGGGGCTCCCTTGGGACATGGAAAATTACTGAGAGAAGTTGCAGCTGATCCAGACAGCTCTGTGAAGACCAAGGTCAGGGAGGCTGAGTTGGTTGCACCAGTTGTTGCATATGTGTGGGAGAGGTGGGGCTCTTGGGGAGACCACCAAGACCTCTGCCAGCCTGGCTGAGGAAGAGTGGGCTTGGGGAAGACCCCCAAGGCCACTCTCCACCTCCCTACTCCCCGTGGCTCTGGCCAACAGTGGCTGCTTTAGTTGCCATTGGGAAGGCAAACACTGCGTTCCTGTCATTTAAAACAATGTGGTGTTGCGACACTCTGGAATCTGAAGATAAATGTTTAATAAAAGGATTCAATCTGATATGATGTCGGAACTTAATTAGATCCACAATGCACAGAGGGCTTGGCAAGCCCTTCAATTAGGAGCTACTTAAGGGTGTTGTGTGTGGGGATCTGGAGCGCCCTCGAGGGGCTGTGGGGGCTGGGATGGTGCCTCCCAGCCTTGAGATCTGCCCTCTACAGATTGGAGCTCAAGGTTGCTGCTTTTTGGTAGTTCTGGTAGAGGTTGTGGAAGGTCCTGGCCCATTCTGTGCTTGGAACTCTGCATATGCTAGGATTGTGGCTGCAGCATGTGAGCCCGGAATGATGCAAATGAACCTGACCTACTTAGGCTCAGGGCCACAACCCCAGGTCAGGTGCAGACTCTTCAGAGGCCAACCTTGGACAGAGGAACTGCCTTTAAGCCCACTTGGCCCAGAGTCCAAGGATAGTGAAGGTCAAGGCTGCCAGGAACTGGAAAACAGCCATGTTTATGATCCTGCCAGGACTGACATCACACAGGCGTGTACTGATATCCAAGCACCCCCAAATGCTCCTCCTGCCTACTGCTCTGGCCCCTCTGCCCCCTCCACTGGGATCTCTTGAGCCTCCCCAACAACTAAAGTGTGAGCGCCTGACCCGCCGCGGGTCTTCAGGCTGTTGTTCCAGCACCCTGGCCAGCGTCTGTTCTGTCTGGTCAGGACCCAGGCCTCAGCAGTTGTGAAATTTGCTGACCACCACCCCCAGTTCCAGCCTGTAAAATGATAGCCGTCTTGGGGGCAAAGGAGTAGAGACCTGGGACCATGAGTTTCAGTCAGACTCACTAAATTCAGGAGTGTCAGTGCTGCTGGCTCTGAGTTGTGTGTATAACCCGAGCCTCCTCTGTAAACCGAGTTAATAACACCATTGTCAAACATTGTTGTGAAGATTAAAGAGCATAAATAATATGGGTAGTTCCAGGGCATAATGGTAAACACTTTAGCTGCAGACTCTAGCAATCCAAGTTCAAGTATCAGCAGGACATTTTAAATAGATAGAGAATGTAATGTGTAAGAGTATAATATCTGGAAGAACCAGACTGCGTGGGTTCAAATCTCAGGGCTGCCACTTACTAGCCATGACCTCAGATAAGACATGTCACCTCTTAGTGCCTTACTTTCCTTATCAGAGAATACAATGATAGGTATCTACTGGGGTGTTGGAAGGATAGATCAGCTAGTATTTGTAAAGGACTTAGAAGAGTACTTGGTGCATAGTAGGAATTCATTAAATGTCAGCCATTGCTATATTAGTATAATGCTTAATAAATGGTACTGACTGCAATCACATTGAGAATAATCTTCCACTTTGCCTGGGGTAAGGCACTTAGGGACCTAGCCTCCTAAGTCCCTGAGACCCTTACTAGTTTTCTTCATTGTTTTTACCAGCCAATATCTTCCATACATTCATAGTTGATAGTCCCTGGAAATACCATAACTTCTTGCAGGAGAGAGGCCAGCTCGTGATTACTTATTCCTACATCCCTCACAAGTGGTCAGCATCCACCTGGTGGTTTGGCTGGTCATACGCTCCACCGTGAGCACACGACGAATGTCCAAAGAATGCACTCCCCACTCTCCTCAACCTTCCTTTTCCCAAACATACCCCCTCCACCACCTTCCGGGCTATGATAGCAGATGCCTGATACATTTTAGATCAATGAATGAATGACAGAACCCAGAACGAAGAAGTCTTGTGTCCTAAACTTGGGAGAGGATGATTTTTACCAACAGTTTACCAGCTGGAGGTATTTCATCGGTTAGACATGTCCTTTCCCACTAATACTGTGATTTCCAAAGCGTGTTCTGCTGACTCCAGCCTCAGAAGGTGCTAAGAGGCAATACTAAATAAAGGGGTTCCACTGTCAAATAAGTTTGGGAAACTTGGAGAAAGGGGAGGCTAAACAGGTTTCCTTACCACAGGGCTTTTCTGAACGTTTGCTATGCTAATTGCATTGTCAAACTCTAATGTGGGAATATAGTGCTCAGTGTTTCCGAAAGTTCATTTTAGTACAGACTCTCTCTCTCTGTGTGTGTGCCTGTGCATGTGTGTCTTTCATCTCACGGGGCTACTCTCTGTGTGTGTGTGCATGTGCATGTGTGTCTTTCATCTCATGGGGCTACAATCTTCGGATCGCTCTTTTGGGAACACTGCAGTAAATGAATCTTGGATTTCACACCTGTACTTTCATGCACAGCAGAGGGTAACAAAAAAGCAGGATGCAAAGGTTTCTAATACCTTTCTCCCTCATGTGCTAGTGTGGGAGGCGTTTCTATACATGTCCCTACAGCCAGCATCTACACATGCCCCTACAGCTTTTGCTGTGCCCCGTTGACATGACTTGGGTAATCTGACCACCTGGCCTCTTTCTTGATGTCTGGGTCCTCAAGTTTGCTTAGTTTTCTTCCTGTTCATTTTCTGACTCCTTTGCAAGCTCCTCTTCCTCTTAATATCTTGTGTATTTGGTGTTCCTGGGGCTCTCTCTTTGGCTGTCTTCTCTTTTCATTCTACATATGTTTCTCAGAGAATCTCATCTCTGGCTTCCATTTTCATTTACATACTGATGACCCACAAGTGTTTAAATATGACCCAGACCTGTCTTCTTTCCCTTGACTTCTTGGTGTGCTGGCTGTCCCCTTGTGAATATCCCACAGGTATCTGAACCTCAGCCTGAATCTAGTATCCATTTCCCTCATCCTCATGGACTCTCTCTTAATAAATCATGCCTTTGTCCAGCCCATTTCTCAAGCTGCGAACCTGGGAGTTATCCTTGATATCTACCTCTTCATCTCCACTCCCAGCAAACCACCGATTCTTTAACATGTCTTGAATCATCCATGCCTTGATGCAGACCCCTACCAACATTCCCTGCACTGTCAGAACACCCTCCAACCCCCAGCCGGCTTCCCTGCTTCCCTCTTCCCCACCACCAATGACTTATGCCCTGTAGTCACTGTGATTTACAAAAGGTGAAATCAGAGCTGCCTCTCCTCAATGCCTCCTCATTCCTACAGGATGAGGTCCAAACTCTTCGTCAAGGCTGACAGGGTCCACTGCAATTTGACAGCTGGTTTGCTCTTCAGAAACTACATCCTGCTCTAAAGTCCCAGGACCTGCTGTGCTCTCTCCTATCTCTGGACATTTGCCACGTGCTTCCTGCCTGTCCTTCCCAACTCACTTCTCTATCACTTCTCCTTTCTGCCCACCTCTGGATATCCCCTATTGATACTTTAGTGCTCAGTCTACACGTCATTTCCTCGAGGGCTTCCTTGAAGACTGCTCCTCCCCCTACTTCACCCCAAAGCCTGAGCCGACAGCCCCTTCTGGTCCCCATGGCACCTGGCACTCTCTTGTATGGTGACATTCCTGTACTCATCGGAAGGCCTGTGGACTGCTTCCTCACCAGTCTCCTCCACTGGAGTGAAAGACCCTTGAAGAGCCGCTGCATTTATCGTTGTATCCTTAGGCAGAGGCAGCCTGTCCACCCTCTCATGTTTCTGATGCACCCAGGCACCATCCAGTCCCCAAGCACCATCCAGCTCCCAAGCACCATCCAGCCCCCAGTCAGCACATCTGCAGAGAGCAGGCAGGGTGGTGGGAGCAACAAGTGGTGAGGCCTGTGATGCTGTAATCAATTTCTCTGGGCTTAGTATAGCTAGTGAAAAGCTTGTGGAGGGAAGGATCGCACCTACTGACCCAAAGGAGGTTTGGGGATTTTCTGTGGTTTGCAGTGGTCCATTTGCTCATTACCAGCTGAGATCTGGGACTGGCAGCACTGACATACGGCTTATGCCTGCCAACCTACTGCACATGGAGAAGGAAGCTTTGGAGTCTGGGGGAAGAACCCATTTCTCCTTTTCCAGCTTCTCTTGTCCTTGCCTCATCTCTTGAATCGTGCCAGACGACAAGGGCCTCTGTCACCAGGCACTGTGACTCAGTTTGCTTCCTATCTCCCTCTCTAGTGGAGGTCCACCCTTGGAGCAGGGACTATGTGTGTTTTCTTCACAGCGTACCCCCACTGCCCAGCCAGGGCCTTGGCTTGCACCAGGTGCCCAGTAAATGTCTGGGGAGTGAATGAATTAAATGAATGTATTTGCAGCCATACGTCCACTACAGCATATAAGGCTGCATCTGATTTGGTTGGGAGGACAAGTGCGTGTACAAGGTTTGTAGTGATTGGCAGGAGTCTCAGAGAAGACTAGTGAAGAAACTGCATGAACTGCTGCCCAGTGGATGGGTTTCATGTATCTCATGGGTACCATGTCTGCAGGGACCTACTTGGTTTAGTCTTCAAAATGACCGCCACACTCAACTGCTGCTCTCCCCATCTTGTCTGCTCAGCCACAGTGGCTTCCTGGTTTCTCCTTCCATAAACAAGTAGACTTCCCCTCCGGGCCTCTGCACCATGGCTCCCCTGCCTGGAATGCTCTTGTTTTGCATTCACATGGTGGGCTCCTTACTCATTCAGGACAAATGTGATCTGACCATCATCCTCTGTTCCCTAAGCTGGATTCATTTTCTTCTTATCACTTACCCTTCATTCATCTTAACAGTATCACATTTTTATTTGTTTTTATGTCTACTGTTTGGCCCAGTAGAATGGACGATCTCTTTGCTCTGCTCACTGTTGCGGCACCAGTGTGTAGACCTGTGCCTGGCACATAGCAGGTGCTCAGTAAATATTTGTGGAACACTCTGTCTGATTTAGCCTTCTGTTTTCCAAAGAAATAATGTTGCAATAGTGTTAGTTAAAAAAAAAATTGTGTTAGTTAAAAAAAGAACTCACAGATGTACTGCATGTCAAGGCATGAAAGTGTGTCTATGTCCATTCTTTTGTTTATTCCTCACATATTATTCGACCACACACATGGTAGATGGAATGTTTCTCTCTCCCATTTTTCAAAAACAGGGCTGAGAAAAGTAAAATCACTTGCTGTGAAGACCCTCAACTGAGAAACTTATGTCATTTGGCTCCAGATCTCTTGTTCATTGAGTGACAATGTCCTTGAATTACTTAACCTCTTGTTGCCATGGTATCCTCATCTGTGATATGGAGATAAGTAAAGTATATTCCTCCTAGTGTTATGTGAAAGTCAAATGAGTTAATTTGGTGCAATGCTTAGAGAAGTGCCTGATACATACTAAGAATTCTGTAAATGTTACTTGTTATCATTGAGTCATTTAAATATTGAATTATTATTAAAATCCTCCCTTATTAGAATTCTATACTTGAATGTCTGATGCATTTTTCATGCAGCTGTATTTTAGGTAAGACATATTAAATACCTGTCTTTCACTATTGGGATTTATCTTGGTAAGGCTGCACACTGTAGTCTAGGGCCTTATGATTCACTGGATTTTACTGTCTTCAATTGTACCCATTCATCTGTCTCCCCAATGAGAGTGTAAGTTCCTGGAAACTAGAAAGAGTATTGCTGATAGAGGTCTGGTCAAGCGTGACTGTTTTTCCTTTCTCATTGAGATCTGTAATCCATCTGGAATTGACTTTTTTTTTTCTGTATGGTACGAGGCAGGGATTGAGATGCATTTTCTTCCCTATATGGACCTAGGTGGCCCAACACCATTATATCCTGCTTGTTTGGCTCATAAGGTTCCCTCTGCTTCAAATGTCATCTTCCTTCTCATGACCTATTTGAGTTTCCATGTTCTTCAAAGCACAATCAAGATCCTGCCTCTTTTATGAAGTCTCCTCACTAATGTGCTATTCATTTATTCCATGATGATCTATTTATTTTCTACTCTGTGTTGGGCATTGTGATAGGCAAAGCGATGCTGGGCACTGGGGAGAGTGGTGAATGAATCAGAGACCATGCCTTCCCTCAAGAATCACACAGGCCAGGAGGGGGACACAGACATTGACCGAATTATGGTGCATGTGGGTGTTGGGAAGCAGAAGTACGGGCTCCTGGAGATGTGTAACTGGGTTGTAACATAGTTTGGGTGTTCAATGAAGTCGTATTTTGTTTCCTATATGGCAGCAGACTAGGGAAGCCTCTGCAGCCTGGGATGTGACAGAGGAGCAGCTGCCTCTGAGGGGCCCCTGCGGGCACACCTATATGGACCTATATGAGACCTTGAAGATGACTAGGAACTTGCTAGACAGAGGACATGGGGGTGGGGAGATTGGCATTTCTCCATCTTCCAGTCTTAAAGAGCACTGACATATTTAATGTTTTTTCTTTATGCTTCATGTTTATCTACCAATCTGGATAGATGTTCCTTGGGGATTAGGAGCAGAAACTATTTTTTAAAAATCAATTACAGAGCCTAATACAGGGCTGAAAGCAAAGTAGGTGTTCTATGTACGTTAGTTCAGAGGGCAGGTAGAAGTATCGTATCAGTTCAGTCATGTGGGAAGTGCTGTAATCTGGTCATTTGCTCAGAGGAGGGAACTAAATGAGAGGAAGTATACCAGCTTTTGGAGTCAGACCTGGTGTGAACCTTGGCTTTGTCACTTACCAGCTATTCATGTTGAGCCAATTTACTCAATCTGAGTCTGTTTCCTCATTTGAAAAAGATGTATAATCATATCTGCCCCACAGGCTTATTATAAATGTAAAAGGAAGAAATCCAGTAAAAACCTGATCTAGTAGGCAGTCAATAAAACATCAGTCTCTTTTTCCTTCTTAAATTCAAAAGGCAATGTGGTGTGATGGGATGGATATGGGCTTTAGAATCAAACAGCCCAAAGACCGAACTCTGACTTCGTCACCTCTCTGGTTAACTTTTCAGCCTGTTTGTTCACCTGTAGAATGGCATGCTAGCTCCTGCATTTGAGGAGCTCTGGGAAAATTAGGTGAGATAAATGGTGTTGAACACCTGCCATGTTCTAAGGGTTGGTAACTACCAACCCAAACCTTAAAAGTCCTACACGTTTTAGCTGCTTGCCAAGAGTATAAGCATTGGAGCTCTGCAGTATTTACCCAGCCATGGCATCCGATCAATAAACATATGCAGAATGATTGTCTGATTCTGAGCACCATCCTGGGTGGAGGTGAAGGGCAGGAGGAGGGACAGGTAGTGAATTCTTAGTTGTGTGCTGGTGACACCAGGTGGCTTCTGGATGGCTTCCAGTACTCTGGGTCTAGGACATTGCCAGCCTCTTCTCTGTGACTTTGCTCAGTTGAGTGTTGGTGGGACCATCCTCCCCTTTCTTCCCAAGAGGAGCTTGCCACCATATGGCTGCATCTTCATCTGGACTGGAACCTGGGTAAAACCCAGAGGAAAGCAGCCAAGTGTGCCTGCAGGGGCCCCTCAGCGGCAGCTGCTCCTCTGTCGCATCCCAGGCTGCAGAGGCTGCCCCAGTCTGCTGCCAGGTCTCCTTGCTGCCCTTACATGGGCATCTGGCTCTCCCCTTCCTAGGGAGACAGGTGGCAGCTGCATGGCCTAAGTGCCTCCTCTACCTCTCTGCCTTCCTGTGGGCCACCAGGGCTTGCCTTCCTCTCGCCCTGACAAATCAGAAAGAATGAAATGGACATAGTCAGGCAAGAGTTGATGATACTGGATGTGGCTGCTATCCCTGCTCTTGCCTCCACTTTTGAAAGGAAGGAGGCAGGCCAGGTGCGGTGGCTCATGCCTGTAATCCCAGCACTTTGGGAGGCTGAGGCAGGCGGATCACCTGAGGTCAGGAGTTCAAGATCAGCCTGACCAACATAAGAAACCCCATTTCTTCTAAAAATACAAAATCAGCCTGGTGTGGTGGTGTATGCCTGTAATCCCAGCTACTCCAGAGGCTGAGGCAGGAGAATTGCTTGAACCGGGGCAGTTCAAGATCAGCCTGACCAACATAAGAAACCCCATTTCTTCTAAAAATACAAAATCAGCCTGGTGTGGTGGTGTATGTCTGTAATCTCAGCTACTCCAGAGGCTGAGGCAGGAGAATTGCTTGAACCGGGGCAGTGTGGGGAGGTGGAGGTTGCGGTGAGCCAAGATCGCGCCATTGCACTCCAGCCTGGGTAACAAGAGCGAAACTCCGTCTCAAAAAAAAAAAAAAAAAAAAAAGGAAGAATGGAAACAATAGAACAGCATGCAGATGGGAATAAAACTTAGAGAAAAGGGCAGGATATTAACTTTTAGCAAGTATCTACTACATGCCTGGCACTTTCCATAAAATATCTTTTGAAATTCTCACAGTCAAATGGTGTGGCTAATATTATTTCCATTCAGATGAGGAAACCGAGACCCAGAGAGGTAAAGGGATTGCGCGAGATCACGGTATTTCTATGTGGCAGAGGCAGGATTTCAACTCAGTTCTGTTTATCTGTCTATGCTCATTCCACTGCATTAGGATTTCTTCAACTTGAGTAGTGTAGGGATGTATTAAATGAATGTAATTCTCATGGCACCGCAGGATGACAGTTTAAAAAATTCTGAGGTTTAAAATGTAAAAATATTATCAGTAGGTGCAAATTTCTTACGCTCACGCTTACAGCTCTTATACAATAGTCAAAATTACCAAGGAAATACAGAGTTGCAATACTAATAGAAGTCAAATGAACAACGTTGACTGAATGAGATGGGTGATGTTTTGCCGGAATGCCAATTGAGTTCACTAAGCGTGGTCCAATATGTACCAAGTGCTGGCTCTGTTTGTCTGCTAACGTTTCCACTTTGAATTATCTTAAGATCCTCGTATGTAGAGTCCACCGTCATCCACCTTTACCTATGTTCTTTTCTCATTAGTCGGTGATAATTAAGGCAGCAAAATTCCTGCCCAATGATGCTGCTTTTGCGATGTAAAATCAAAGTCTTAATTTGTCCAGTAACTTAAGGAGTGAAAGTGTTATTCTGCGAGTCTGACTTTCCACTGACAGACGGCAAGAGCGAAGTTTAGTCTTTCTAAGGTAAAAGATTTTAATCTGAGGGTCGATTGTTGTCACTTGAAATTTGGACACACATGCCACTCTAGTGGCAGCTGGACATGTTTATCAATCTGTTAAGTCATCAGATGTTAGGTCATCGCTTTGTGTAAACACAAAGGCAAACTCCAGCACTGAAATGGCACAGCCGTGCTGGGTTGGAAGGCACTTCTGCAGATGCTTATAGGCCAGTTACGCTTAAGTGGATTTTAAAAGATTATAATCAACTAGAAAACACATTCAAGCGTGTGCATACAGACACACACAGTGCCTGGACTGCTGAGTCTAGGAAGGACTAATAGACTCTGGGAAATCCTATCCCATCTTCTGTGACTTCACTCAGATTACAGCAGAGCAGGCCAGCAAAGACAAGCAATTGGACACCTCACCTTTCAGCACAAATCTTCCAAATCTGTTTGCAGAGGGAAAGTGTCTCAGAGAGGCATTCCTTTCCTGGCATAAGAACTTAAGGCAGGTGGTCCTCTGGGATGCAACTGAATGACTCTCCACTAAGTGATAGCAGAACACCCCAGAGTGATGCTTGCTGTGCAGAGAGAAATGTGTTCACATGGATGAATTTGGAGAAAAAGGATTCGAATAGTATTTTTTTTCCCTTTCCTTCAAATAACAATCACCACATAGAAAATCTGTTCTGCCTTTTTTGTCAGTTCACTTGTTTTCGGATATGGTGGAGGGTTTAAGAACACGGTCTTATGAGTAAGACCCCCCAGATTTGAATTCCAGCAATATTATTGGCTATGGGCCTTGGCCAAGTTACTTAACCTCTTTGCACATTTTTTTTTTTTTTTTTTTGCTCATCTATAAAATGGTGCTGGTGGTAATGTGTGACCACCTGCTGGGTTTGTTATGGAGCGCACGTCAGTCACACACATTAAATGCTTAGCTCGGGGACTGCATCAGAGCGTCCAGAGCCAATGAGAGTCACGTTTACATTGTTTACAGGCTCTCTCTTGTATCTGGCCTGAGGCCAGTAGGGGCTCAAGAAAGAATAAATATTTACCATTCCAGTCCTTATCCTTCAAGGCTGATTTGAGTTGCACTTCCTCTGGAAAGCCTTCCCCACTTCTGGAAATCTAGCGTGAGAGTTGCCAGCACCCAAGCAGCCTGCTCCTAGCTATTGGGTTTGACAGTCTGAGTCTGTCTGTTCTGGTCACAAACTTTGTGTTTAGAACTCTTACATTGTCTGAGACGGGAGCAATTCAAAGGCAGAAAAAAAAAAAAAAAGACTTGGTTTTGTATTAAATTTGCTGCCTGGATGAATGACTGATAGATCACTTATAGGCATTGAGCTCATTCTTGAAACTGCTAAAGAAATCAGGAGAACAGAATGAATTCCATCCCTGATGTCCACATTTGGTTTTTTATTTAGAAAAACAAAGATTGGTCAGGCAAGGTGGCTCACACCTGTAATCCCAGCACTTTGGGAGGCCGAGGCAGGTGGATCACCTGAGCTCAGGAGTTTCAGACCAGCCTGGCCCACATGGCAAAACCCTGTCTCTACTAAAAATACAAAAATTTGAGTTCGAAACCAGCCAGGCCCACATGGTGAAACCCCATCTCTACCAAAAACACAAAAATTAGCCAGGCGTGGTGGCACATGCCTGTAATCCCAGCTACTCAGGAGGCTGAGGCATGAAAATCACTTGCACCTAGGAGGAAGAGGTTTCAGTGAGCCGAGATGGTGCCACTGAACTCCAGCCTGGGCAACAAAGTGAGACTTTGCCTAAAAAAAAAAAAAAAGATTAAGTATGAGGTATGTGTATGTATGTGTGTGTGCAGGCATACACACACACACACACACACACACACACACACACACACACACACCTGGAGCTTCCGTCATCCCTTTCTGCTGCATGCACACACAGGCACTGTGATGCATACCTCTCCCCTGTGTCCTTCCCTGCCAGTGCAGTCTCCTGGGACACTGTCTTATTCATCCTGACATCACAGAATCAAAAAGATGCTGGAAATAGTAGATGCTCAGTAAAGCTTTCTTGACTAGAGCTGGATTAAAAAGACAACAGGAGCTTCAGCCAGTGAGACAAACTTGCAGGTGTGCAAGACAAGCCCTACTGTTTTCCAGCATGTTGGTTCATGTATCTGCCAACAATGACAACAATTAAACAGCAGGTGACATTTATGGAGCACTCCCTATTTGCTGCTCACTCTGCTTAAGGCTTTCTATCTACAATCTCATTTAACCCTCCAAACACCATTACAAAGAAGGCACGGCTATCATTCCCTGTTTACAGACAAACACAGAGATGCTAAGTGACTTGTGCAATTTTATTGGCTATAGCTGGTCAGTGGAGGGGCAGGATTCAGGCCTGGCCAATTGGCTCAACCAACGTTTCCTGAGCCCCCAGATATGTGCTAGGCATATGCTAGGTGTAGCACAATACTTGAAATCAGCAGTTCTCAATTGTTAGTGTGCAACAGAATCTCCCGAAGGGCTTGTGGAAATGCAGACGGCAGGGCCCTACGTCCAGAGTTTCTGATTCAATGGATTTGGGGTGAAACCAGAAAATATGCCTTCCTAATAAGTTCCCCAAAGTGCTGAGGTCCAGGGATGGCAACTGGAGATTCATGGGTTTATTTATTTATTTATTTTGAGACAGAGTCTCACTCTGTCGCCCAGGCTGGAGTGCAGTGGAGCAATCTAGGCTCACTGCAACCTCCGCCTCCCGGGTTCAAGCGATTCTCCTGCCTTAGCCTCCTGAGTAGCTGGGATTACAGGCACGCGCCACCATGCTCAGCTAATTTTTGTATTTTTAGTAGACATGGGTCAGGCTGGTCTCAAACTGCTGACCTCGTGATCCGCCTGCCTTGGCTTCCCAAAGTGCTGGCATTATAGGCATGAGCCACCGTCCCCGGCAGATCCGTGGGTTTAAATCTTACTTCCTTACATTTAGAACATGAAGGAGAGTTTAGCAATGCATGTAACACAAGACATCTTGTGGGAGCAGAAGCCAAAAAATGCCCAGTGAAAGCAGACATTCGGCTCTGGACCCCTATGGGGAGGGAGGGAAAAATTTTTAGGTTCCTGCTACATGCCAGCCCTTCTCTGACACTAAATCACTTAAAAGGTAAGACAAGTCATCTTTCTCATTCTGTCTTCAGAACATGGACTTTTTTTTTTTTTTTTTTTTTTTTGAAACAGGTTCCCAGTATGTCTCCCGGGCTGGAGTGCAATGGCATGATCTTGGCTCACTGCTGCCTCTACCTCCTGGGTTCAAGAGATTCTCCTGCCTCAGTCTCCTGAGTAGCTGGGACTACAAGCATGCACCACCATGCCTGGATAATTTTTGTATTTTCAGTAGTGATGGGGTTTCACCACATTGGCCAGGCTGGTCTCGACCTCCTGACCTCATGTGATCTGCCCGCCTCGGCCTCCCAAAGTGCTGGGATTACACGAAAGAGCCACCACACCCAGCTGGAATGTGGATTATTAATGGCATAACTCTGGAGAAGATCTGGAGGTGTGATAAGGCTGTGGAGTGTTTGGCATTCATATGCTGGGGTCAGACAGCCTCGACTAAAACCGCGACTCTGCCCCTTCCTGCTGGTGTAGTCTCAGGTATACAGCCCAATTGTCCTGTGCTCAGTTTCCCTTTCTGAGGGAATATCTACTCAATTGTGGGGCCACAGGAATATCTACTCGATTGTGGTCACCGTGAGCACTGAGTTAGGACAAGAGCACCTGGGCATAGTCTGCCCCCAGTGATTTCATTAGCTAGTAATTAACATAGAAAGACTGAGATTGGAAGAGTGAGGGTTGAGCCACTGAAAGGGACTCCATTGAGTATCTGAGGGAATTGCTTAGAAACTGATGATGATGATGATGATGATACTGGTAACAAAATGATAATGATAACCACTATTAGTGTCATTCGTTAAGACATTTGTGGGCCATTCAGTGTGCAAAATGCTGTACTGCAAAATTTGGCTGAATTCTCTCCTCATCCCAATTATGATTTGTGCTGTCAGGATGGACAGACTGGGGTTGTCTCATTAACCCCAATAATGCTCTGGGTGACCTTGGGAAAGTTGCTTGACCTCTCTGGGCCCCCAAGATAGGGTTGGTCTCAAGGTCCTTGAAGGGCCTTTTGGTTTGCAGATTCTAGACTGTACGGTCCTGTGGGGTGACTCCTCACCTCACCTCATTAGCATGCATCTGTTCTTACAGCCTTGGGGATCCCCAGAGAGGGGACTGCTTTACCTTTGAGCTTCAGATATCAGGGGACCAGCCTCCCTGGAATTGGTGATTTGGAATTCTAGAATCATTTCTACATGATGCAGCAGCAGCAAATGCTTGGAGTCTGTGTGGGAGGCAGCAGGGATGTCCCAAGGCAAAGCCCTGAACCAGGCAGAGGCGTCTCTCACCTTCCCAGCCCGCTCCGGGTGTGAGAGCCACGGCTCTCCTTCATACAGTACTGACAGCATGCCAGGCACCCCGCATCATCCCCCTGAGCACCCCGAGCCTGTAGCAAACCTATGAGGTGGGGGATGCTCTCTTTTCCAGATGAGAAAACAGGCTCAGAAAGATCAGGCTGCTTACCCACAGCACCCAGGCTGAGGGTCGGAGCCCAGATTTGAACCCAGATCTGTCTGAATCCAAAAGCTCTGCCAGTGAAGACCAGCCTAAACTGTCTTCCTCCCTGTGTATCTTCTCCTTTCTTTCTTCTTTCTGGATACCCAGTTGCCCTTTCATCTTGCTGGCCCCTCTCCAAACCTGCCCCCAGTTCCTTGGGAAAAGGTCTGATGAACACTTTCAAGGTGGCTTGAATCTTCTCCAACCCCAGTGCCTGATTCTGTGGCTCTGGGGTGAGATACCCTCTTGATTAAGAACCACAGGGCCGAGTCATCCTTGGGGTCCCTTCCAGATGTAACGTTCTTTGAAGTTAGGGTCCTAACATACAATGTCAATAAGGGATCTCTGCAGCTCCACTAGGCTTTGTACAATCTCTGACAGGGACTGCAGCACATTTCAAAAATTAAAGTTGATTCCGTATACAGAGGAGAGAGCATTGGATAGAGAGTCTGAAAGCACATTCTGGCTCTCGCATTCTTGCTGTGTGACCTTGGACAAGTTCCACCCACTCTCTGGACGTCATTTCAATTGAGGGTTGGATGAGATGGCCTTTCTTCACTCTATATTTGGTGATCACATTCTTTCTTGAGGTGGTTTGTATGTCCTCTCACCCCCATTCTCTTGTTAGGGGGCAGGGCCCTGGTAGCCCTTCTTTGCCTTTGTTGGTGTCCCCAGGGTCTGTATAGCACCCTCACAAACTCTGCGTTCACTAAATGCTGTTCAGTGAATGAACGATGCTTCCAAGTAGGGAGTAGGCTGCTTGATTCTGCAAACTGTAATGTATTACATCCAGATCATCACCGATGATAGCAGCTAATGTGGGTTTTTAAAAGGAAACTGTATTATGCTTTGTCTGACTTGATAAAGTAGCTCGGCTTTGGAGAAAGCGTGTTTATCTTTAACTGCAGGTAAAAAAATAATTTTTAGTAAAACCTTCTGAAAGTAATTTGACTCTGTGCTTTTCCACCTCTAGTCATTTTCTTGGAAAAAAGCAAAAAATGAGAACAAGTGCTACTCGGAAACAGGCAATGCTGCTTGGGAATTTAAAGGCACAGGCATGAAAAATTTAGCAGCTCGAGCTAGCTATCTTAAAACCTGGTTTTGACACCTCTCTCTCTCTCTCTCTCTCTCTCTCTCTCTCTCTCTCTCTCTCTCTTTCTCTCTCTTTTTTCCCTCTTTCTCTCTTAGACGGAGTCTTACTCTTGTCACCCAGGCTGGAATGCAATGGCATGATTTCAGCTCACTGCAACCTCCTCCTCCTGGGTTCAAGGGATTCTCCTGCCTCAGCCTCCTGAGTAGCTGGGATTACAGGTGCCCACCACCATGCCCAGCTAATTTTTGTATTTTTAGGAGAGACAAGATTTCCCTATGTTGGCCAGGCTGGTCTTGAACTCCTGACATGTGGTGATTCACCTGCCTGAGCTTCCGAAAGTGCTGAGATTACAGGCGTGAGCCACCACACCTGGCAACACTTTGAAAATTAGTATCAGTTGCAGACTAATTATAAGCTCCGAATTCTAATCCTATTTCTGATGCTGAGTTGTTTTAGCCTCTGAGAGAGTCACTTAAATGCTCAACCCAAGCTTGCTTCTCCGGCAAAGGATGACAGCATCGACCTACTTCATTCTTGACTACTGTTTCTTTTTTCCCCCCTCTCTTTTAAAAGAATCATCTGATCCATACCAGTATTTCTTATTTTTATCCTCTTCTTCTTCCTTCCTCTTCCTCATTCTTTCCCGTCCTCCTCTTCCTTCTTATTTTTTAATTGGACAAAATGTAGGATCAGAGGATAGACACTCAGGGTTTCATTGGTCTGTCCTCTTCTTTATCAATGAAGACAATATTTATGGAAGATCTTTGTGGATTTCCCTGCAAAGGCAAGCTGAGAACCTTAAACAACTAGGGGGGAGCTTTTTAAAGAGTTGAGTCATATTTTGGTTTTTGCGTCTTCAATGGTTTGCTTTGGAAACCAGATTCCCAGACCTTTGGAGATCTTCCAGCTCCAATGTTAAAAGGTATCACTTTATCCAAGCAGAAAAGTCCCAGCTGGTTAAGAGTCTGTAGCTATACCTAGGGAGATCTTGACCTCAGTCCTGGCCAGAGGAAGAACTGACAGCTTTAGAGTAAAACAAAGACCCCAAAGATGGTCAGTCTAGTATGGGGTGACAGGCATTTATTCAGTGCAAGCCGACTTCATTTAATCATGGTATTATCTTGCAGGCTGGGTATTTTCATTTTACAGATGAGGACACTGAGGTTCAGAGAGGTTAAGTGACTTGGCCAGGGCCGTACAGATAGGAAGAGACAGAGCTGTTCTGATGCCAAAGCCTGTTTCTGTCAAAATTTGTCACTCCTCCGAGGAGGCGTCCTGGCACCAGGCTTGAGACAGTAAACTAGAGCCAGACAGGAAGAGACTGGGGCATCAGGTGAAAGCCACCCACTCCCACCCCCTTCCGTCCAGGACCTGCAGGAAGGAGGAAGGAGTGGGCAGGGCTGGAGCCTGTGTACCTGGAATAGTGGGAGGTGAAAGTGGGAACTAGATGAGAGTGGGGACGTGTGTGCGTGTGTATGCAGAGGGAGAGAGAGAGAGAATGAATGAGAGAATCAGGGTAAATATATAATTAGGTGTTATTTGCTTTCAAAATGAATATAGCATTATAGTTTATGTGTGATTTTGAAAGCAGGGCATGCTCACGGTAACACACATAGTCTGTGCAGAAAGGAACAATCTAGCAATCAAGAAAGCGAAAACCACTCGTCAACCCACTAGCTAGAGGTAATAGTGACCCACAGCTGGACTTCCAGTTTTACATTCTCAAGCTTAGCTGCCTTAAACTCACTGCAGTCTTGTTTGTTGGCAGGTTGCCATGGAGACCACTCGAAAGCAGTTAGCATGAATGGCTTTGTTTTTTTTTTTTTTTTTTTTTTTTTTTTTTTTTTTGAAGAAGCTGGAGTGCAGTGGCATCATCATAGCTCACTGCAGCCTTGAGCTCCTGGGCTGAAGCCATCCTCCTCTCCTGTCTCAGCCTCCTGAGTAGCTGGGACTATAGGCATGCACCACCACGCCCGGAAAATGACTCTGATTTTTGAATTTTAGACTCACTTGTTATGTAGGGGTAGTTTTTGTCACCTGATAACTGATTTTATTTTATCTGGGATGGAATTTAAGGCTAACAAAATATGATTATGTTTCAAAGATTAAGGACTTGGAAACATTTTGATGTGATGTTAAGAAAAAAGAACATAAAATTGTGTACACAATACTAACTGAATCTTAATAATATATATATCTACATTCACAGAAAAAAGACAAATAACTTTCAGTATTTCTCCTAAAATGTTATCAGTGATTATTTGGGCAAGAACATTATGAATTAATTTGAGTCTTCTATGTACTTTTCTGTACATACTCAAGTTTTTATAATGAGCATGTTTTGCTTATACAATCAGAGAATAATGCATGCTATTTATAAAAAGGAATAGATATTTGGGGACAAGATGTTTTTGAAAGGTACACAGTGAGTAGTGTACGCAGAGACAAAATAAAGCAAAACATGAAGCCATTTTGCATTGAGCTTAATCAACACCCTTGCCCAGATGGATATTAGAGAGGGAATGGGGGCAACTGGAGGAAGGAATGTTTGTCTGAGTTTCTGAAATATTCTTTTCCTGCAAATGCTTCCACTCGGCACTGCATGTGGAAATACCAGTTACAATGAGCGAGGGAAAGTTTCTCTCCATAGGAGCTCCAGAAGCCCTCTCTTATTTATATTTAGAGTTCTGCTTTCCCAGTGGAAATTGGTGGTTTTATCCATGGACAGTGGCCAGAAATCAAATGGAAGGGACAGGTAGGAGAAAATGATCTGTAACTTCGGCTCTGTGGATGTGTGCCACATAATAAATGCCCTCAGCTTGCTGTGTGTTTCTGGTAGGAAACTGTCAAGAACTCCCTTAAAAAGTGCTGATTGTTATGGTTTATCCCCTGGACCACAACTTGTCCGATGAGGACTAATGGTCATAGAGGATGCTTTGCCCAAGAGCCACAGTGGGGGAAGAGGGAAAGTTAGGCAGCCCTGGGACAGAGGAGAGGGCTCCTTGCTGTCAAGGGAAGGACACTGAGGGGTTCAGGGTAAGGGTTGCCTATTGTGTTCTGGGAGTTGATTCGTTGA
>PVKV010010427.1:0-75765 GCA_004027835.1 Alouatta palliata | reverse complement strand
TGGAAGACAGTGTGGCGATTCCTCGAGGACCTAGAAATAGAAATTCCATTTGACCCAGCAATCCCATTACTGGGTATATATCCAAAGGATTATAAATCATTCTACTCTAAGGACACATGCACACGAATGTTCATTGCAGCACAGTTTACAATAGCAAAGACCTGGAACCAACCCAAATGCCCATCGATGATAGACTGGAGCAGGAAAATATGGCACATATACACCATGGAATATTATGCAGCCGTCAGAAAAGTTGAGTTCGCATCCTTTGTAGGGACATGGATGAACCTGGTAACCATCATTCTCAGCAAACTGACACAGAACAGAAAATCAAACACCACATATTCTCACTCATAGGCGGGTGTTGAACAATGAGATCACATGGACACAGGGAGGTGAGCATCTCACACTGGGGTCATTTGGGCGGAAAAGGGGGAGGGATAGCGGGGGGTGGGGAGTTGGGGAGGAATAGCATAGGGAGAAATACCAGATATAGGTGATGCGGAGGAAGGCAGCAAGTCACACTGCCATGTGTGTACCTATGTAACAACCTTGCATGTTCTTCACATGTACCCCCAAACCTAAAATGCAATAAAAAGTATATATATATAAAAAAAAGGATCAATCCAACAGGAAGAGCTAACTATCCTAAATATATACACCCCTAATACAGGAGCACCCAAATACATAAAGCAAGTTCTTAATGACCTAAAACGAGATTTAGACTCCCACACAATAATAGTGGGAGATTTCAATACTCCACTGTCAATGTTAGACAGATCAACGAGACAGAAAATTAGCAAGGATATCCAGGACTTGAATGCAAAGCTGGACCAAATGGATCTAATAGACATATAAAGAACGCTCCACCCCAAATCCACAGAATATACCTTTTTCTCAGCACCACATTGCACTTACTGTAAAATAGAGCACCTCATTGGAAGCAAAGCACTCCTCAGCAAATGCAAAAGAACAGAAATCATAACAATCAATCAATCAGACCACAGCACAATCAGACTAGAACTCAGGATCAAGAAACACACGCTAACCCGCACAGCCACTTGGAAACTGAACAACTTGCTTCTGAATGTTGACTGGATAAACAATGAAATGAAGGCAGAAATAAAGATGTTCTTTGAAACCAACCAGAATGAAGACACAACTTACCAGAATCTCTGGGACACCTTCAAAGCAGTATCGAGAGGGAAATTTATAGCAATAAATGCCCACGAGAGAAGAAAGGAAAGACTAAAATCAACACCCTATCATAAAAATTGAAAGAGCTAGAGGAGGAAGATCAAAAAAACTCAAAAGCTAGCAGAAGACAAGAAATAACTAAGATCAGAGCAGAACTGAAGGAGAGACACAAAAAACCCTTCAAAAAATCAATAAATCCAGGAGCTGATTTTTTTTAAAAAGATCAACAAAATAGACAGACCACTAGCCAGATTAATAAAAAAGAAAAGGGAGAAGAATCAAATAGATGCAATAAAAAACGATAAAGAGGATATCACCACTGATCCCACAGAAATACAAACTACGATGAGAGATTACTACAAACGGCTCTACTCACATAAACCAGTAAACCAGGAAGAAATGGCTAAATTCCTAGACACTTGTACTCTGCCAAAACTCAACCAAGAGGAAGCTGAAACCCTGAATAGACTAATAACAAGGGCTGAAGTTGAGGCAGAAATCAATAGCCTACCAACCAAAAAAAGTCCAGGTCCAGACGGGTTCACAGCTGAATTCTATCAGACATACAAAGAGGAGCTGGTTCCATTCCTTCTGAAACTGTATCAAACAATACTAAAAGAGGGAATCCTTCCTAACTCATGTTATGAGACCAACGTCATCCTAATACCAAAACCAGGCAGAGACTCAACTAAAAAAGAAAACTTCAGGCCAATATCCATGATGTATATCGATGCAAAAATCTTCAATAAAACACTGGCAAACAGATTGCAACAGCACATCAAGAAGCTTATCCATTACAATCAAGTAGGCTTCATCCCGGGGATGCAAGGTTGGTTCAACATACACAAATCCATAAATGCAATCCATCACATAAACAGAACCAAAGACAAAAACCACATGATTATCTCAATAGATGCAGAGAAGGCCTTCAATAAAATTCAACAGCCCTTCATGCCTAAAACTCTCAATAAACTAGGTATTCATGGAACGTATCATAAAATGATAAAAGCTATATATGACAAACCTATAGCCAATATTCATACTGAATGGGCAAAAGCTGGAAGCATTCCCTCTGAAATCTGGCACTAGACAAGGATGCCCTCTCTCACCACTTCTATTCAACATAGTATTTGAAGTTCTAGCCAGAGCAATCAGGGAAGAAAAAGAAAGAAAGTGTATGTGATTAGGAAAAGAGGAAGTCAAACTGTCTCTATTTGCAGATGACATGATTTTATATCTAGAAGACCCCATGGTCTCAGCCCAAAATCTTCTCAAACTGATAAGCAACTTCAGCAAAGTCTCAGGATACAAAATCAATGTGCAAAAATCACAAGCATTCCTATACACCAATAACAGACAAACAGAGAGCCAAATCAAGAGTGAACACCCATTCACAATTGCTACAAGCAGAATAAAATACATAGGAATACAACTAACAAAGGATGTAAAGGACCTCTTCAAGGAGAACTACAATCCACTGCTCAATGAAATAAGAGAGGACACAAACACATGGAGAAATATTCCATGCTCATGATTAGGAAGAATCAATATTGTGAAAATGGCCATACTGCCCAAAGTAATCTATAGATTCAATGCTATCCCCATCAAGCTACCAATGACCTTCTTCACAGAACTGGAAAAAACCACTTTAAACTTCATATGGAATCACAAGAGACCCTGCATAGCCAAGACAATCCCAACCAAAAAGAACAAAGCCAGAAGCATCACACTGCCAGACTTCAAAACTATACTACAAGGCTACAGTAATCAAAACAGCATGGTACTGGTACCAAAACAGAGACAGACCAATGGAACCGAACAGAGACCCCAGAAGAAACACCACACATCTAAAACCATCTGATCTTTGACAAACCCAGCAAAAACAAGCAATGGGGAAAGGATTCCCTGTTTAATAAATGGTGTTGGGAAAACTGGCTAGCAATGTGCAGAAAGCAGAAACTGGACCCCTACCTGTCACCTTACACTAAAATTCTCTCCAGATGGATCAAAGATTTAAATATAAAACCTAACACCATAAAAACACTAGAAGAAAACGTAGGCAAAGCCATTCAGGACATAGGCATAGGCAAGGACTTCATGACTAAAACACCAACAGCAATGGCAATAAAAGCCAAAATAGACAAATGGGATCTAATTAAACTCCAGAGCTTCTACACAGCAAAAGAAACCACCATTAGAGTGAATTGGCAACCAACAGAATGGAAAACATTTTTGCAATCTACTCATCTGGCAAAGGGCTAATATCCAGAATCTACAAAGAACTAAAACAGATATACAAGAAAAAAACAAACAATCCCATCCAAAAGTGGGTGAAAGATATGAACACTTTTCGAAAGAAGACATATATGAGGCCAACAAACATATGAAAAAATGCTCATCATCACTGGTTATTAGAGAAATGCAAATCAAAACCACACTGAGATTTCATCTCACACCAGTTAGAATGGCGATCATTAAAAAATCTGGAGACAACAGGTGCTGGAGAGGATGTGGAGAAATAGGAACACTCTTACACAGTTGGTGGGAGTGTAAATTAGTTCAACTATTGTGGAAGACAGTGTGGCAATTCCTCAAGGACACAGAAATAGAAATTCCATTTGACCCAGTAATCTCACTATTGGGTATATACCCAAAGAACAATAAATCGTTCTATTACAAAGACACATGCACATATATGTTTGTTCCAGCCCTGTGTACAATAGCAAAGACCTGGAACCAACCCAAATGCCCATCAATGATAGACTGGACAAAGAAAATGTGGTACATATACACCATGGAATACTATGCAGCCATAAAAAATGATGAGTTAATGTCCTTTGTAGGGACTTGGATGAACCTGGAAACCATCATTCTCAGCAAACTGACCCAAGAACAGAAAGCCAACTACCATATGTTCTCACTCATAGGTGTGTGTTGAACAACGAGAACATGCGGACTCAGGGAGAGGAGCATCACACACAGGGGACAGTTATGGGGGTAGGGGAGAGAAAATGGGGAGTGGGGAGGGAGGGGAGGGTGGGGAGAGATAATATGGGGAGAAATGCCAGATATAGTATGCACCTAAAGTAAAATAAATAAATTAAAAGAAAGAGAAAAAACCAAAAATTCAGGAAACTTTGGACATGCTTTTAGAAATGTGAAATGCTCTGAAAAGTCTCAACAATAGAACTGAACAAACAGAGGAAAAAAATTCAGAGCTTGAAAACAAGGTCTTCAAATTAACCCAATCCAACAAAGAAAAAAAAAAAAAAAGAATAAGAAAATATGAACAAAGTCCCCAAGAAGTCTAAGATTATGTTAAATGATCAAACCTAAGAATATCAGTCTTCCTGAGGAAGACCATTCTAAAAGCTTAAAAAACATATTTCAGTGAATAATCAAGGAAAACTTTCCCTATAAATGCAAATGCAAGAAGCACAAAGAACACCTGGGAAATTCATCACAAAAAGGTCTTCTCCTAGACATACTGTCATCAGGTTATCCAAAATTAGGATGAGGGAAAGAATCTTAAGAGCTGTGAGACAAAAGCACCAGGTAACTTATAAAGGAAAATCTATCAGATTAGCAGCAGATTTTTCATCAGAAACCCTACAAGCTAGAAGGGGTTGGGGCCCTATCTTCAGCCTCCTCAAACAAAACAATTATCAGCCAAGAATTTTATATCCAGTGAAACTAAGCATTATATACAAAGGAAAGATACAGTCATTTGCAGACAAATAAATGTTGAGAGAATTCACCATTACCAAGCCACCACTACAAGAACTGCTAAAAGGAGGTCTAAATATTGAAATAAATCCTGGAAACACATCAAAACAGAACCTCTTTAAAGCATGAATCACACAGGACCTATAAAACAAAAATACAAGTAAAAAGCAAAAAAAAAAAAAAGAAAAAAACAAAAGAGTAAACAGGTAATTTACAGAGCTTAAGATGCTTAAAATTTCTAGTCCCTTATTGAATCTCCATATGGGAAAGGAATATCAGCTGCTTTAAAATTTGCCACTCTGCAATATATCTTCATATCGATAGAATCTCATATTTTCACTTACATTTTATAAAAAAATCTGACAAAGGAGAAAAAGAAAGACAGAAAGAGAAAGAATAAAGCATGAAAGAAAGATAGGGTACAATTATGTGCTTCCCTTATTCCCCTGCACTTTCCAAAGTGATCTTTTCACCCTGTGAAGTTAAATTAAGAGCTGTGCCTCTCTTGCCTTCTTTAGTAAAACAAGTACCTAGGAAAAAAGTTCCTTTGGTCATGAATGTCATTTGTATGTTTTGTTAGAATCTCTTTTTTACAAAACAAAAATAAGATCTGACCCTTTTCTGGTCATCACGAGAGGCACCCTGGCAAATATCTACCTTGTCAGATTTGATTCTTAGGTCCTTTGTTTACAGGGGTTATTTCAGCCTGATGGAGCCCACCACTTGAGAAGACAAATATCTTTTCATTTCAAACATGCAGTGGAACATAAGCTTTGTGATGGCTATTGGTTTTTCCTTCATAATAATAAAATTGTTTCTTAAAATGCTATTTTTGATTCAGTACAGTCACCTAAGACATGGTCCTGTCATGTTTACTATTTGTCCCCCACAGTTTCATTATATTTTATAATTGCATTGGTGCACCACAGTTATTGCTTAACCTAGTTCCATCTTCAGCAAGAAAGTAGAATTGTCAATTGCTTGTTTAACCTTATTCTTCCACATCTCTCCCATCCTTTCATCCACATTCAAAGGAGCCTAATGTAATTGTTTTTCAACTGAAGACACTGGAGCTTTCTAAAATATCCTGTTAAAATACTTCTATTAAATTTAAGCCCTTGGCCCACCTTACTCCAGTGTTTTATCTCGCACCACTCCTCCTCCTTGTTCCCCATGTTCACAGCAGCAATCGTGGTAGAAGTAGTTTCCACTTTTGTTTCATTCCATCCTTTTTTTTAATCCCCTCTTCCCCAGCAGAAGTAATAACCACTAGCCTCAATTAAGCATTTATCATCTCCCTGCCTTTCCTATTTTTTTTTCTTTTTCTTTTTTTTTTTTTTTCATTGTACTTTAGGCTCTGGGGTATATGTGCAGATCATGCAGGATTCTTGCATAGGTACATACATGGCAATGTGGTTTGCTGCCTCCATCCCCCATCACCTATATCTGGCATTTCTCCCCATATTACCCCTCCCCAACCTCCACAAGCCCCCTGCTGCCACTCCCCTGGCCACCCCTAACAGACCGCAGCGTGTGATGCTCCCCTCCCTGAGTCCATGTGTTCTCATTGTTCAACACCCACCTGTGAGTGAGAATATGCAGTGTTTGATTTTCTGTTCTTGTGTCAGTTTGCTGAGAATGACGGTTTCTAGATTCATCCATGTCCCTACAAAGGACACAAACTCATCGTTTTTTATGGCTGCGTAGAATTCCATGGTGTATATGTGCCACATTTTGCCCTGTCCAGTCTATCGTCGATGGGCATTTGTGTTGGTTCCAGGTCTTTGCTATTGTAAACTGTGCCACAATGAACATACATGTGCATGTGTCTTTATAATAGAATGATTTATAATCCTTTGGGTATATATCCAGTAATAGGATTGCTGGGTCAAATGAAATTTTTATTTCTAGGTCCTTGAGGAAGTACCACACTGTCTTCCACAATGGTTGAAGTAATTTACACTCCCACCAACAGTGTAAAAGTGTTCCTATTTCTCCACATTCTCTCCAGCATCTGCTGTCTCCAGATTTTTTAATAATCGCTATTCTAACTGGCATGAGATGGTACCTCAGTGTGGTTTGATTAGCATCTGTCTAATGACGAGTGATGATGAGCATTTATTCATGTTTGTTGGCCTTATATATGTTTCTTTTGAAAAGTGTCTTTTTGTATCCTTCACCCACTTTTGAATGGGCTTGTTTTTGTCTTGTACATCAGTTTTAGTTCTTTGTAGATTCTGGATATTAGCCCTTTGTCAGATGGGTAGATGGCAAAAATTTTTTCCCATTCTGTTGGTTGCTGGTTCACTCTAATGATTGTTTCTTTTGCTGCACAGAAGCTCTGGGGTTTAATAGATCCCATTTGTCTATTTTGGCTTTTGTTGCCAATGCTTTTGGTGTTTAGTCACGAAGTCCTTGCCTACGCCTATGTCCTGAATGGTTTTGCCTAGGTTTTCTTCTAGGGTTTTTATGGTGTTCGGTCTTATGTTTAAGTCTTTAATCCATCTGGAGTTAATTTCAGTGTAAGGTGTCGGGAAGGGGTCCGGTTTCTGCTTTCTGCACGTGGCTGGCCAGTTTCCCAACACCATTTACTAAACAGGGAATCCTTTCCCCACTGCTTGTTTTTGTGAGGTTTGTCAAAGATCAGATGGTTATAGATGTGTGGCGTTGCCTCCGAGGCCTCTGTTCTGTTCCATTGGTCTATATGTCTGTTTTGGTACCACTACCATGCTGTTTCGATTACTGTCGCCTTGTAGTACAGTTTGAAGTCAGGTGATCCCTCTAGATTTGTTCTTTTTGCTTAGGATTGTCTTGGCCATGTGGGCTCTCTTTTGGTTCCATATAATGTTTAAAATGTTTTTTTCCAGTTCTGTGAAGAAGGTCATTGGTATCTTGATGGGGATAGCCTTGAATCTGTAAGTTACTTTGGGCAGTGTGGCCATTTTCAAGATATTGATTTTTCCTATCCATGAGAATGGAATGTTTCTCCACCTGTTTGTGTCCTCTGTTATTTCCTTGAGCAGTGGTTTGTAGTTCTCCTTGAAGAGGTCCACCTTTGTTAGTTGTATTCCCAGGTATTTTATTCTCTTTGTAACAATTGTGAATGGGAATTTCCTCATGATTTGGCTCTCCATTAGTCTGTTATTGGTGTATAGGAATGCTTGTGATTTTTGCACATTGATTTTGTATCCTGAGACTTTGCTGAAATTGTTTATTAGTTTAAGGAGATTTTGGGCTGAGATGATAAGGTCTTCTAAATATACAATCTTGTCATCTGCAAATAGAGACAATTTGACCACCTTTTTTCCTAATTGAATACTCTTTATTTTTCTTGCAATGCAAGAATCCTCTTGGCATTTTTGTCCAAAAGCATACTCCTTGTGACAGAGAACAGGTCTCTAAGCATTTTGTTTTTAAGTTTGTGAGAAGTAATCTTAGGACAGAAGAGAGTCCCTTAAATGAAGAAAAGTTTCCTCTGAGGCAGGAGGGAGAAGACAGATCAAGAATACCTGTAGATATTTACAGCTCTCAGAGAGAGGACCTGCTTCCTCTTGCTGGGAAGAGCCTTGGGAGCAAAGATGGCAGAGTCACATCTGGGTAAATGGGAACTTGGATAGTCTCATAGAGATTCTCATGCCCTTAAGAGTAACACTAATGGAATGGAAAGAACCAGATTTCTGAAAGAGTCAGACAGATAGAAGCAAGGGATGCTTCAGACAACTTGCACAGATTGATGACAAGGGTCAAAAGGGATGAAATGCATCTCAGAAGATATCCTTGTCAGCACCTTATATTGAAAATCAAATATAACTCCCTTCCTCCACACTGACTCCACCAACAACCAAGGCTGGACCTGAAAAAACATTGCTTTCACACTGTACCTTATTTGTACTTGGTGAAAGAAGAAGAATCCTAAATTTATGTAGACTACATTTTTCCCCAGCTCAAAATGGGGCAAAAAATAAAATAAATTGTGTGTGTATGTGTGTGTGTGTGTGTGTGTTTTTCAAACTAAAGCATATATTTCTTCACATATGAGTTGATGAGTAAGACTTGTATCTCCACTGCATTAAAAGTATATATTAATTCTTTTATCTCAAACATACTGCAGGAAATATGAGAGGCATGATAAAAAATTACAATAATACTTTACCCAATTAGAAGAAGTCATATAACAAAACAACCCCATGTCAGCAAGAGAAGCCATTCTGTAAAGGGTTGTAACAGAGACCTCGCCATCATTTTATCAGCACGCAAGTATTTACGGCACCAAATTTATGATACCAAAAGGACCAAGTAGAATGATGGCTGAGGAGGTCTCTTCATGACGGAATTTTGAACAATTGTGAATACAAACTAACTTCAGAGTGCTTAGACAATGAGTTACTGTAGAAAGAAAATGTGGGTTTGAGATGGACTAAAGTGGATCACTAGAATGAAGCTATGAAAGCAATAATATCCCTTTCCATCTCCAGTATGGACATCTCTTTTGACAGTCTTGCTTATGGGTTTATCTAATATTTTAAAGAGGAATTACTGGTTATCATTAGAATAGGTAATGTATAGATCTAGATATACATATAATGAGAATAATAAGGGCTACATTTTTGTGTAACTACCAAGCTTAGGGCACTGGCCCCAAGCTAAAAGTGCATGTCAACTTTTGTTAAAGTTTCTTTGAATCAGGTAGACTCACGTGTCAGTGCCGTTACTATGATGGTGCCCAGACTAGAGCAACCTACAAATATCATCTTCACAGGATCAGTTCTAAATACAAATGGCACATTTTTAACTTTATATATTCTAGCTATTGATTAGCTGTCAAATAATCAAAGAATTTCTCCTGCATTGGAGAAGGGCATTTAGAACACAAAATGTCTGTACATATCATGTGACTCAGAAATATCATCAAAAGTAAATTTAACTAATGAATATATTAATAAGAAAGTTTTTATGAATGTTTGCTATAAATCTATAAACCATTGAGTTTCAAATGATAATCACGAGATGCATCTCCACATTTCAATTATAATCATCTTTACTTGAAAATTTTAAAAAGATAATCATTAAGAAAATATCTTTTCTAGCATTTCACTATTACATAAACATTGATAAGCTATTTAGAATGTCACCTTTTTTTTTCTATTCTTCTTTCTTTTACCTGTAATTTGGACATTATACACTATTAACCACATTAAGACAGTAGGATAAGAAACCATGGAAGGAAATTGAAAATCACCACTCAAACGATTTTTAAAACTTAATAGGGAAATTAGAACATTACTGTCCTGCCTTAACAATAATCTAAAACAAATGGTGATTAGCTTAACACTAGAAAAAGATACCACAAGGCATGAAAATACATAGCATAAAATGAAAAGCCAGTGCCCCATGTAATGTATAGCAGAAACTGATGGTTCTTATCAACAATAATTTAGAAGGCTTTCGTATTGAAGCAGTGGCTCTAGAGAAAGTAGATAGAAAGAACAAGAAAATGTGTTGGCTTTTACCTACTTATTGATTTTAGCAGATAAGTCTATAACTGTTCGAGCCTCAAACTTTGGTTTTCCAGATTTGCACCAGCAAATCCAACGTCATGGCAGATTCTCTTCCAATGCCCATGTCATATGAAGACATGCGTGAAATCAAAAGTCATGGAAGGCAATGGATGAGAGATTTCCTCCCCAGGAAAAAGCTGAGTTTGTTTGATGTGTAACAGAAAATGTTCTGTCTAGAAATTTGCTGACCAGAGGGGCAAACTCTGTCAGAGATGGTCACAACAAAATATATACTCCTCCTTCTACAGCAGGGGTCCCCAAACCCCCTGCTGCCCATGGCCAGTTGGGAATTGGGCCACATAGCAGGAGGTGAGCGGCAGGCCAGAGAGCATTCCCGCCTGAGCTCTGCCTCCTCTCAGATCAGCACATCGTTAGATTCTCATAGGAGTGCAAATTCTATTGTGAACTACACATGCGAGGGATCTGGGTTGGGAGCTTTTTATGTGGATCTAATGCCAGATGACCTGAAGTGGAACAGTTTCATCCTGAAACCATACATGCCCTCCACCTCCCCCATGGAAAAATTGTCTTACACAAAACTGTTCCCTGGTGCAAAAGGTTGGGGACCTCTGTTCCACAGTAAAAAGTATAAAGTTGTCACTGGGAAGTGGCTGGTTACCCAGCCAGGATACATTTTCCTCCACCACCACAAACCTTCCTCTGCCCACATTCTGTTGCATCTAGCTGTGTCCTTCTAACTTGTTCTTGTCATTGCAATGCTATGGACAGTACATGTGTCATGTTTGAGCCAAAACTTTTCAAAAGAGTCAACATAAAACAATATCCAGGCTTGGACTGTACACCTATTGAAAAAGTGAAAATATGCATAATTCACATAAATCTCTCACCTTTTCTACATAAAACAACCTAAATTTTATACCCATTATAGTATTCATTCAACAAAGGTTTATTACATACCTCTAATGAACTAAGCACTGAGGGCAGAAGAGTGAACTGAAAAAAGTTCCTGCCCCCTTGAATTCTATACTAGAGGTAGACGGCTAGCAAGCAAATATAGTCAGCTGGCCACTGAGGAATGACACATAGAAAGTGGATAGAGTATGATAGTAGTATTATAGATAGGACAGTTCAGAAAGGTCTCTCTGTGGGTATGATCTTTGAGCAGAGATATAAATAGATTAAAGGAATAAGTCATGTGAGTGTCTACCAGAATATTCCCAGAAGGGGAAACAGCAAATATTTTCTACTTGTTTTCTATCTGGACATTTTATCTTACCCAATAAGATTATAATGCTCCTAAAGATATCATCTACTTATTTTTGCAGCCAGCACATCAGTCTGAGCTTCACATGGGACATTCTAGCTTGGTGGTGGGAGGGGCGTCTGCCATTGTTGAGGCTCTGGTAGGTGGTTTAGACCTTGCCTGTGTAAACAAAGTCTCTGGGAAGTTTACACAGCAATTGGGTGGAGCCCATGGCAGCTCAGGAAGGCCTCTGCAGGCAGACTGTCACTAAACTCCCTTCTTGCTGGGCAGGACATCTCTGAAAAAGGCAGCAGCCTATCAGGGACTTATAAACAAAGCCCCCACCTTCCTGGGACAGGGCACCTGGGAAAAGGGGCAGTTGAGGGTTCAGCTTCTGCAGACTTAAATATCCTGGACTGGTAGCTCTGAAGGGAACAACAGATCTCCCTGCACAGTGCTCAAGATCTGGTAAGGGACAGACTGCCTCCTCAAGTGGTTCCCTGATCCTTGTGTATCATGACCGGGAGTCAACTCCCAGCAGGGGCTGACAGACACCTCCTACAGGAGAGCTCTGGCTGGCATCTGGTAGGTAACCTTCAGGGACAAAGCTGAAGGAATGTGTTAACTTTTCCTCCAGGGCCCACAGGGGCATGGTTTCAAAGGCAAGAACTTCCCAGTGACATGCCTGACCTGACTTCTTTCATGTATCCATCTGGGAGCCTAAAGGTCTTTGTCTAACTTTCACTTGCGTGGGAAGGTTGACTGGCTAGGTGAGCTTCTTTTGTTTAGAAAAGCCCATGAAAAGCTATGGGAGGATTCTGGGCCAAACAACCAATCAGATGTCAGAATCAAAGATCAGTCATTCCAACATTTGAAGGACCTCCTCTTGTGGTACAAGAACTTGGATGGGGTGGGAATAAGTCCCAGATTAAAAGACCTCCTGCCCCTCACCTGTGCAGATTTCCCACAACAGTGTGGGAATTGGCTTTTCTCTCCCTACTTCTCTTTCTCTCTTTGCCTAATAAATCAATTTTCTGCAAAAGCTCTTAGGGTCCAATATTTATATGAACAATATCACCATGCCAAGGCCTCTTACCTATTCTTGTGTGGATGAGAGCCAAAGGACCTGAGCACACCAGGGCACCACCCACTGGGGAGCTGAGCCTCCCCTTCAACCCACAACCTGGTCTCAAAACTACCAGAGGAAGGAACTGGCAGCAATCTTTGCTGTTCTGCAGCCCCTGCTGGTGATTCCCAAGCAAGCAGCATCTGGACTGGACCTCCAGCAAACTATCAGATCTGCAGCAGAGGGGCCTGACTGTTAGAAGAAAACTAACAAACAGAAAGAAAGTTTTAACATCAACACAAAGGACGTCCACTCAGAGACCCCATCCAAAAGTCACCAACTTCAAAGACCAAAGATAGATCCATGAGATGGGAAGAAACCAGCACAAAAAGGGTGAAATCTCCAAAAACCAGAATGCTTTTTCTCCTTCAAGGGATCACAACTATTCAACAGCAAAGGAGCAAAACTGGATGGAGTATGAGTTTGATGAATCGACAGAAGCAGGCTTCAGAAGGTGAGTAATAACAAACTTCTTTGAGCTAAACAAGCATGTTATAACCCAATGCAAGGAAGCTAAGAACCCATAAAAAAGGTTAGATGAAATGCTAACTAGAATAACCAGCAAAGAGAAGAACATAAACAACCTGATGGAGCTGAAAAACCCAGCATGAGAACTTTGTGAAGCATATACAAATTTCAATAGCTGAATCAATTAAGTGGAAGAAAGGATATCAGAGATTGAGGATCAACTCAATAAAATAAAGTGAGATGGCAAGATTCGAGAAGAAAGAGTGAAAAGAAATGAGCAAAGCCTTGAACAAATATTGGATTATGTGAAAAGACAAAACCTACATTTGATCAGTGTACCTGAAAGTGATGGGAAGAATGAAACCAAGTTGAAAAATAGTCTTTAGAATGTTATCCAGGAGAACTTCCCCAACTAGCAAGGCAGGCCAACATTCAAATTCAGGAAACACAGAGAACACCACAAAGATATTCCTTGAGAAGAGCAATCCCAAAACATATAATCATCAGATTTAGCAGGGTTGAAATAAAAGAAAAAATGCTAAGGGCAGCCAGAGAGAAAGGTTGGGTTACCCACAAAGGGAAGTCCATCAGACTCACAGTGGATCTCTCAGAAGAAACCCTGCAAGCCAGAAGAGAGTAGAGGCCAATATTCAACATCCTTAAAGAAAAGAATTTTCAACCCAGAATTTCCTATCCAGCCAAACTAAGTTTCACAAGTGAAGGAGCAATAAAATCCTTTACAGACAAGCACCTGCTGAGATATTTCATCACCACCAGGCCTGCCTTACAGAAATAATGCCACACATCTACAACCATCTAACCTTTGACAAACCTGACAAAAACAAGCAATGGGGAAAGGATTCCCTGTTTAATAAATGGTGATGGGAAAACTAGCTAGCCATATGCAGAAAATTGAAACTGGATCCCTTTCTTACACCTTATACAAAAATTAACTCAAGATGGATTAAAGACTTAAATGTAAGACTTAAGACCATAAAAACCCTAGAAGAAAACCTAGGTAATACCATTGAGGACATAGGCATGGACAAAGACTTTGTCACTAAAACACCAAAGGCAATGGGAACAAAAGCCAAGATTGACAAATAGAATCTAATTAAACTAAAGAGCTTCTGCACAGCAAAAGAAACTATCATCAGAGTGAGCAGGCAATCTACAGAACGGGAGAAATTTTTGCAATCTATCCATCTGACAAAGGGCTAATATCTAGAATCTACAAAAAAACTTAAACAAATTTACAAGAAACAAAACAACAACAAATAAGCCCATCAAAAATTGGGAGAAGGATATGAACAGACACTTCTCAAAAGAAGACATTTATGCAGCCAACAAGCATATGAAGAAAAGCTCATCATCACTGGTCATTAGAGAGATGCAAATCAAAACCACATTGAGATATCATCTCATGCCAGTTAGAATGGTGATTATTAACAAGCCAGAAACAACAGATGCTTGAAGGAATATGGAGAAATAGGAATGATTTTACACTGTTGGTGGGAGTATAAATTAGTTCAATCACTATGGAAGACAGAGTGGCAATTCCTCAAGGATCTAGAAATAGAAATATCATTTGACCCAGCAATCCCATTGCTGGGTAATTACCCAAAGGGTTATAAATTATTGTAGTATAAAGACACATGCACATATGTTTATTGCAGCACTGTTTACAATAGCAAACACTTGGAACCAACCCAAATGCCCATCAAAGATAGACTGGATAAAGAAAATGTGGCACATATACACCATGGAATACTATGCAGCCATTAAAAAGGATGAGTTCATGTCCTCTGCAGGAAAATGGATGAAGCTAGAAACCATCATTCTCAGCAAAGTAACAGACGAATAGAAAACCAAATACTGCATGTTTTCAGTCATAGGTGGGAAATGAGCAATGAGAACACATGGACGCAGGGAGGGGAACGTCACACACTATGGCCTCTTGGGGGGTGGGAGAATAGGGGAGGGACAGCATTAGGAGAAATGCCTAATGTAGATGATGGGTTGATGGGTGCAGCAAACCACCATGACACGTGTATACCTATGTAACAAACTTGCATGTTCTGCACATGTACCCTAGAACTTAAGGTGTATATATATATGTATATATATATATATATATATATATATATATATATATATATACACTTTAAGTGTGTGTATATATATATATATGTACATATATATATACACTTTAAGTGTGTATATATATGTACATATATATATATACACATACATATACATATATTTTATATATATATAAAGAAATCTATTTCATCAGAGAGGACACAAACAAATGGAAAAATATTTCATACTCATGGATAGGAAGAATTAATATCATGAAAATGGCCTTACTGCTCAAAATAATTTAGAGATTCAATGCTATTTCCATTTAACGACCATTGGTATTTTTCACAGATTTAGAAATAACTATTTAACAATTCATATGGAACCAAAAAATGCCTGAATATTGAAGACAATCTTAAGCGAAAAGAACAAAGCCAGAGGCATTATTCTACCCAACTTCAAACTATACTACAAGGCCACCATAGCAAAATAGCATGGTGCTGGTACAAGAACAGACATATAGACAAATGGAACGGAATAGAGGACTCAGAAATGAGACTGCACACCTACAACCATCTGATCGTTGGCAAATCTGACAAAAGCAAGCAATGGGTAGAAGATTATCTATTTAGTAAATGATACTAGGAGAACTAGCTAGGCTTGTGCAGAAAATTGAAACTGGATCCCTTGCTTACATCATATATAAAAATTAACTCAAGAGGGATTAAAGAGTTAAATGTGACATCCAAAACTATAAAACTGCAGAAGAATGTCTAGGCAATGGCGAAGATTTCATCATGAAAATGTCAAAAGCAATAGCAAGGAAAGCAAAAATGGACAAAATGGAATATAATTAAACTAAAGAGTGTCTGCATGGCAGAAGAAAGTATCATCATTCTTCTTTTGTGAAGAATGAAGAGGAAACCTACAGAATGAGAGAAAATTTTTGCAATCTATCCATCTGACAAAGGTCTAATATGCAGTGTCTACAAGTAACTTAATTAAATTTACAAGAAAAAACCAAACAGTCCTATTAAAAAGTGAACAAAGGATGTAAACAGATAATTCTTCAAAAAAGGCATACATGCAGCCAATAAACATGAAAAAAAGAGTTTAACATCATGGATCATGAGAGAAATGCAAATCGAAACCACAGTGAGATAACATCTCACAACAGTTAGGGTGGCTATTATTAAAAGGTCAAAATACAACAGATGCTGGCGAGGTTGCACAGAAAAAGGAACACTTTTACACTATTGGTGGGAATGTAAATTAGTTCAGCCATCGTGGAAGACAGTGTGCAGTTCCTCAAAGACCTAAAGGCAGAAATACCGTTGGATCCATCAATCCCATTACTGGGTATATATCCAAAGGAATATATTAATAAATCATTCTATTTTAAAGATACATGAATGTGCATATTAATTACAGCAGTATTCACAATAACAAAGACATTAAATTAACCTAGGTGCCCATCAACAGTAGACTGAATAAAGAAAATGTAGTATGTACACACCACGGAATGCCATGCAGCCATAAAAAGGAACAAGATCATGTCTTTTGCAGGGACATGATGAGCTGGAAGCCCTAATCCTGAGCAAACTAATGCAGGAACAGAAAACCAAACACCACATGTTCTCACTTATAAGTGGGAGCTGAACAGTGAGAACATATAAACACATGGGGAGGAACAACACACACTGGGGCCTGTTGTGGGGGGTGGAGGGAGAGCATCCATTAGGAAGAATAGCTAGTGGATGCTGGGCTTAATACTCAGGCAATGGGATAATCTGTGCAGCAAATCACCATGGCACACATTTGCCTATGTAAGAAATCTGCGCATCCTGCACACTTATCCCTGACCTTAAAATAAAAGTTGAGTTAAAAAAAAGAAATACATTTTATAAGACTATAGTTGCTATTGATAGTGATTCTTCTGGTATATCTGAAGAAAGTAAATTGAAAACTCTGGAAAAAATTCACCATTCTAGATGCCATTAAGAACATTTGTGATTCATGGGTGGAGGTCAAAACAGCAATATTAACAGGAGTTTTGGAAGAATTAGATTCCGTCCCTCATGGATTACTTTGAGGAGTTCAAACCTTTAATGGAGGAAGAAACTACAGATATGGTGGAAATAGCAATAAAACTAGAATTAGAATATGTGACTAAATTGCTTTAATCTCATGATAAAACTTGAAAGGATGAGTTGCTTCTTATGGATGAGCAAATAAAGTGGTTTCTTGAGATGGAATTTACTTCATTTGAAGATGCTCTGAACATTGTTTAAATGACAACAAAGGATTTAGAATATTTTATAAACTTAGTTGATAAAGCAGGACAGTTTGAGAGGATTGACTCTAATTTTGAATAAAGTTCTACTGTGAGTAAAATGCTAACAAGCAGCATTACATCACATACTACAGACAAATCTTTTGTGGATGGATGTCAATTGATGCAGGAAACATCATTGTCATCTTATTTTAAGGAATAGCCATGGCAACCTCAACCTTTAGCACCAACCACCCCAATGCACTCATCAGCTATCAACATCGAAGCAAGATACTTCACCAGCAAAAAGATTATGACTTGCTGAAAACTCAGATGATTATCAACATTTTGAATAATAAATGATTGTAAATTAAGATTTTTTCATGTAATTAACTCTTTTTTATTTACTTGGTTAAAAAAATTTTATTTCCATAGGTTATTGGGGGAACAGGTGGTGTTTGGTTACATGAGTAAGTTCTTTAGTGGTGACTTGTGACATTTTGGTGCACCCATCACCTGGGCAGTATGCATTGCACACAATTTGTAGTCTTTTATCCCTCACTCCTTCCCACCCTTAACCTCTGAGTCCCCAAAGTCCACTGTGTCATTCTTATGCCTTTGCATCCTCACAGTTTAGCTACCATTTATGAGTGAGAACATACGATGCTTGGAGTTACTTCATTTAGAATAATAGTCTCCAATCATCCAGGTCACTGTGAATACCATTAATTTATTCCTTCTTATGGCTGAGTAGTATTCCATCATATATACCACAGTTTCTTTATTCATTCATTTATTGATGGGCATTTGGGTTGGTTCCAAATTTTTACAATTGCGAATTGTGCTGCTATCAATATGAATGTGCAAGTATCTTTTTTGAATAATGACTTCTTTTCCTCTGGGTAGATACCCAGTAGTGGGTGGGATTGCTAGATCGAATAGTAGTTCTACTTTTAGTTCTTCAAAAATTCTTCACACTGTTTTCCATAGTTGTTATAATAGTTTACCTTCCCACCAGCAATGTTGAAGTGTTCCCAGTTCGCTGCATCCATGCCAACATCTATTAATTATTATTATTTTTTGATTATCGCCATTCTTGCAGGAGTAAGGTGGTATCGCATTGTGGTTTTCATTCGCATTTCCCTCATCATTAGTGATGTTGAGCATTTTTTTATGTTTGTTGGCTATTTGTGTATCTTCTTTGGAAGATATTCATGTCCTTAGCCCACTTTTTGATGAAATTGTTTATTTTTTTCTTGCTAATTTGTTTGAGTTTATTGTAGATTCTGGATATTAGTCCTTTGTCAGATGTATAGATTGTGAAGATTTTCTCCCACTCTGTGGGTTGTCTGTTTACTCTGCTGACTGTTTCTTTTGATGTGCAAAAGCTCCTCAGTTTTATTAAGTCTCAGCTATTAATCTTTGGTTTTACTGCATTTACTTTTAGGTTCTTGGTCATGAAATCCTCGCCTAAGCCAATGTCTAGAAGGATTTTTCCCCCCATGTTATCATCTAGCATTTTTATAGTTTCAGATCTTAGATTTTAAGTTCTTGATGTACCTTGAGTTGGTTTTTGCAAAAGGTGAGTGATGAAGATTCAGTTTCATTCTCCTATATGTGGCTTGACAATTATCCCAGCATCATTTGTTGAATAGAGTTTCCTTTCTCCACTTTGTTTTGTTTGCTTTGTTGAAGATAAGTTGGCTGTGAGTATTTGGGTTTATTTCTGGGTTCTCTATTCTGTTCCATTGGTCTATGTGCCTATTTTTGTACCACTGTCATGCTGTTTTGGTGAGTATATCCTTATAGTATAGTTTGAAATCAGGTAATGTGTTGCCTCCAGATGTGTTCTTTTTGCTTATTCCTCCTTTGGCTATGTGGGCTCCTTTTTGGTTCCATATGAATTTTTCTAGACTTTGAAGAATTATGGTGATATTTTGATGGGAACCGCATTGAATTTGCAGATTGCTTTTGAGTTTAAAATATTGTTTCTACTGATCCATGAGCATGGGATATGTTTCAATTTTTTTATGTCATCTGTGATTTCTTTCAGCAGTGTTCTGTAGTTTCCCTTGTAGAGGTCTTTCACCTCCTTGGTTAGGTATATTCCTAAGTATTTTATTTTGTTTTTGCAGCTATTGTAAAAGGGACTGAGTTCTTGACTTGATTCTCAGCTTGGTCCATGTTGGTATATAGAAGAGCTACTAATTTGTATACATTAATTTTGTATTGGGAAACTTTGCTGATTTTTTTTTTAAATCACTTCTAGGAGCTTTCTAGAGGAGTCTTTAGGGTTTTCTAGGTAAACAATCATATCAGCAGCAAACAGTGACAGTTTGACTTCCTCTTTATCTATTTGGATGACTTTTATTTCTTTTTCTCGTTTGATTGCTCTCGCTAGGATTTCCAGTACTATGTTGAAGAAAAGTGGTGAGAGTGGGCATACTTGTCTTGTTCCAGTTCTCAGAAAGAATGGTTTCAACTTTTCCCCATTCAGTATTATGTTGGCTGTGGGTTTGCAATAGATGGCTTCTATTTCACTGAGGCTTGTCTCTTGTATGCCGATTTTGCTGAGAGTTTTAATTATAAAGTGATGTTGGATTTCGTCAAATGCTTTCTCTGCATCTGTTGAGAGGGTTATGTGATTTTTATTTTTAAATCTCTTTATGCAGTGTACCACAATTATTGACTTGCATATGTTAAATCATTGCTGCATCCCTGGTGTGAAACCGACTTGATCATGCTGGGTTATCTTTTTGATATATTGTTGGATTTGGTTAGCTTGTATTTTGTTAAGGATTTTTGCATTTATGTCCATCAGGAATATTGACCTGTAGTTTTATTTTTTGATTATGTCCTTTCCTGGCTTTGGTACTAGAATGATGCTGGCTTTGTAAAGTGATTTTCTCTATCTTTTGGAATAGTGTCAATAAGATTGGTACCAATTCTTCTTTAAATGTCTGGTAGCATTCTGCTGTGTATTCATCTTGTCATGGACTTTTTTTGTTGGTGATTTTTAAATTACTATTTCAATCTTACTGCTTGTTGTTGGTCTGTTCAGGGTATCTAATTCTTCCTGATTTAAGCTAGAAGGGTTGTATCTTCCCAGGAATTTATCTATCTCTAGGATTCCAAATTTATGCAAATAAAGGTGTTCACAGTAGCCTTGAAAGGTCTTTTGTATTTCTGTGATATCAGTTGTAATATATCCTGTTTTGTTTCTAATTGAGCTTATTTTGATTTTCTCTCCTTTTTTGGGTTAATCTTGTGAATGGTCTATCAATTTTATTTATCTTTTCAAGGAACCAGCTTTTTGTTTCATTTATCTTTTGTATTTTTTTGGTTTCAATTTCATTTAGTTTTGCTCTGTTCTTATTTCCTTTTTTCTGCTGGGTTTGGGTTTGGTTTGTTCTTGTTTTTCTAGTTCCTTGAGGTGTGTGGCCTTAGATTGTTTGTGTTATTTAGGACTATACACTTCCTTCTAATGTAGGCATTTAGGGCTATACACTTCCTCTTAGCACTGCCTTTGGTGTATCCCAGAGGTTTTGATAGGTTGTGTCACTATTGTAGTTCAGTTCAAAGAATATTTTAATTTCTTTCTTGATTTCATTTTTGACCCAATGATCATTCAGGAGCAGGTTATAGGTTATTAAATTTCCATATAGTTGCATGGTTTTGAAGGTTTCCTTTAGAGTTGATTTCTAGTTTTATTCCACTGTGATCTGAGAGAGTGCTTGATATAATTTCAATTTTTTAAAATTTATTGAGGCTTGTTTTATGGCCTATCATATTGTCCATCTTGGAGAAAGTTTCATGGGCTGATGAGTAGAATGCATATTCTGCAGTTGTAGAGTGTTCTGTAAATATCTGTTGTGTCCATTTGTTCCAGGGTAGAGTTTAAAGCCATTGTTTCTTTGTTGACTTTCTGTTTTGATGACCTGTCTTGTGCTGTCAGTGGAGTATTGAAGTCCCCCACTATTATCGTGTTGCCGTCTATCTCATTTCTTAGGTCTATTAGTAATTGTTTTACAAATTTGGGATCTCCAGTGTTAGGTGTATGTATACTTAGGATCGTGATATTTTCCTATTGAACAAGGCCTTTTATAATCATATAATGTCCCTGGTTGTTGTTTTAAACTGCTGTTGCTTTAAAGTTTGTTTTGTCTAATATAAGAATAGATACTCTTGCTTGCTTTTTGTGTCCATTTGCATGGAATGTCTTTTTTCACCCCTTACCTGAAGTTTACGTGAGTCCTTACATATTAGGAGAGTCTCTTGAAGGCAGCAGATAATTGGTTGGTGAATTCTTATCTATTCTGCAATTCTCTATCTTTTAAGTGGAGCATTTAGGCCATTTACCTTCAACATTAGTATTGCGATGTGAGGGACCATTCAATTCATCATGCTATTTGTTGCCCGTACACCTTTTGTTCTTAAATTGTGTTTTCGTTTTATAGGTTCTGTGAGATTCATGCACTAAAGAGCTTCTGTTTTGATGAGTTTCCGGAATTTGTTTCAAGATTTAGAGTTCCTTTTATCAGTTCTTGTGGTGCTGGCTTGGTATAGTGGTGAATACTCTCTCCATTTGTTTGTCTGAAAAAGGCTGTATTTCTCCTTCATTTGTGAAGCTTAGTTTGCTGGATACAAAATTCCTCACTGATAATTGTTTTGTTTTAGGAGGCTGAAGATAGGGCCCTTATCTATTCCAGCTTGTAGGGTTTCTGCTGAGACATCTGCTGTTAACCTGACAGGTTTTCCTTTATAGGTTACCTGGTGCTTTTGTCTCATACCTCTTAAGATTCTTTCCTTCATCTTAACTTTAGATAACCTGATGACAATGTGGCTAGGCAATGATCTTTTTGTGACGAATTTTCCATGAGTTCTTCGAGCTTCTTGTATTTGGATGTATAGGTCTCTAGCAAAGCTGGGGAAATTTTCCTCAATTATTTCCCCAAATATGTTTTCCAAACTTTTGGATTTCTTTTCTTCCATGGGAACACGAGTTATTCTTAGGTTTGGTCATTTAACATAATCCCAGACTTCTTGGAGGCTTTGTACATATTTTCATATTCTTTTTTGTCTTTGTAGATTGGGTTAATTTGAAAACCTTGTCTTCAAGCTCTGAAGTTCTTTCTTCTGCTTGTTCATTTCTATTGAGACTTTCCAGAGCATTTTGCATTTTTATAAGTGTGTCCATTGTTTCTTGAGTGTTTATTGTTTTTTAATTATGCTATCTATTTCATTGAGAATTTCTCACCTCATTTTTTATGCCATTTTTTTCACTTCCTTAAATTGGGCTTCACATTCCTCTGGTGCTTCCCTGAATAGCTTAATAATCAACCTTCTGAATTCTTTTTCAGGTAAATCAGGAATTTCTTCTTGGTTTGGATCCATTGCTGGTGAGCTAGTGTGACTTTTGTGGGGTTGTTAGAGAACCTTGTTTTGTCGTATTACCAGAGTTGGTTTTCTGGTTTCTTCTCATTTGAGTAGTCTCTGTCAGAGGAAAGGTCTGAAGGCTGTTGTTCAGATTTTTTTGTCCCATGGGGTGTTCCCTTGATGTGGTACTCTCCCCTTTTTCCTAGGGATGTGTCTTCCTGAGAGCCAAGCTGTAGTGATTGCTATCTCTCTTCTGGATCTAGCCACCCAGCCAGTCCTCGAGGCTCTGTGCTGGGACTGGAAGTTGTCTGCACAGAATACTGTGATATGAACTGTTTGTGAGTCTTTAAGCTATGGGTATCAGCATCCTCTGCTCTAATGGAAGTGGCAGGGTGGTGAAATGAACTCTGTCAGTGTTCTTAGCTTTGGTTGTTTAATTCACTATTTTTGGGCAGGTTGGTCTCCTGCTGGAGGTGGTGCTTTTAAGAGAGCCTCGGCTGTAGTAGTATGGTGGGGGTATCAGGCAGTGGGCAGGACCCTAGAACTCCTAAGAGTGTACCGCCTTTGTCTTCAGATACCAGGGCGAATAGGGAAGGACCATTATGTGGGGACAGGCTTAAGCATGTCTGAGCTTAGACTCTCTTTGGGTGGGTCTTGCTGCAACTGTTGTGGGAGATGGGGGTGTGGTTCCCAGGTCAATGGAGTTATGTTCCTAGGAGGATTATGGCTACCTCTACTGTGTCATGCAGGTTGTTAGGGAAGTGGGGGAAGCTGACAGTAACAGGCCTGACCCAACTCCCATGCAACCCAAGGGACAGTCTGACTCCCATTGTGTCCCCTCCAACAGCACCAAGTCTGTTTCCAGGCAGTGGGTGAGCAGGGCTGAGAACTTGCCCCAGGCTACCCACCCCCTAGCTGTGAAAGCAAGTAGGGCTTTCATGCTTCCCTTGGCTGTGGAGTCTGGACACCAGATTCACACTCTCCCCTGAGTTCTGGCCAGGAAACTTCTAGATTAATTCAAATTGTTACAAAGTTAACCTCGGTGTTTCCTTCTCCCTGTGTCCTTTTCCTAGTGCCTCTGGCCACCTTCCCCAAGCACTTCTGTGAGGCAAGGCAGAAATGGCTTGCTAGGGGACCCAGCAAGCCCACAGAGCTTTTCCTGCTTCTTCTTCTATCCCTGTATTTTTGCTTGGCTCTCTAAATGGACTCAGTTCCAGGTAAGGTCAGAATCTTCTCCCACCATCAAGACCTTCAGTTTCCCCAGTGAGGGTGTGTGTTTGGGGGTAGATGATCCCCCTTTCCCACTTCCACAATTTGGGCACTCATAGTATTTATGGTGTCTCCCAGGTCCTTCAGGAGCAATCAGCTTCCTTCAGAGGGTCTGTGGTTTCTCTTGGCTTTCATGATTTATTCCTGCAGTTGTTTCAGAGCAAAAGTTCATGATGCAAGCCTCCACATGCTGCTCTGTTCATCCGAGTGGGAGCTGCAATCTAGTTCTGCCTCCCGTTTGTTATGATCTCTCATGTAACTCAAGATCTTTGATTTTAAAAGAACACAATGCTATTGTAAACTTAGTGGACCACGTTATAGTATAAACATAACTTTTATGTGCATTAGAAAACCAACAATTTTGTGGGACTTGCTTTATTGTGATATTTGCTTTATTGTGGTGGTCTGGAGTTGAACCTGCAATATCTCTGAGTCATTCCTGTATTGAAATGATTTTTTTGGGGCTAAGAATTCTATTTTGACAGTTCTTTTTAATACTTTGAAAATGTAATCCATTTTTTTCACTTGCATTATTTTTGAAGAGAAATCTACTAAAATTCTTAACTTGTTACAAAGTGTCCTGTTGCTTGCTGTTTTAAGATTTTTCTCTCTGTCATTGGTTTTGAGCAATTCCATTATGATGTTCTTTTAAATAATGTTTTATTTTTATTTTAAGGTCTGGGGTACATGTGCAGGATGTGCAGGTTTGTTACATAGGTAAACGTGTGCCATCAGGGTTTGCTGCGTCTATCAACACATCACCTAGGTATTAAGGCCAACATATATTAGCTATTTATCACGATGCTCTGCCTTCCCCCACCCCATCTCAGACAGGCCTCAGTGTGTGTTGTTCTCCTCCCTATGTCCATGTGTTCTCATTGCTCAGCTCCCACTTATAACTGAGAACATGCGGTTAGTTTTCTGTTCCTGTGTTAGTTTGCTGAGGATAATGGCTTCCAGCTCCATCCATGTCCCTGCAGAAAACATAATCTTGATTCCTTTTTAAGGCTACATAGTATTCTATGGTGTATATGTACCACATTTTATCCAGTCTGTCATTGATGGGCATTTGGGTTGATTTCATGATGGGCATTTGAGTTGATTCCATGATGATCTGGCCCTACCTATAATTTTCATGCTTATCACCTTTGTTTTATGTTTCAGTCCTGTTGTATTCCTTTCAGATCTTTGAAATCACCACATACTCTCTTAACTCCACGCTATTTCTTGATTCTGTTCCTTCCACGTGGAATTCTACATCTCATGCCCTCCAACTTATGCTGCTTTGTGTTTTTGCTATGCCCTGTGAGGGGGGCCTATGTGTTTCCACTTTATTTTAATTTTTTGTGACCCAGCATGAGGCCTGCAGCATAGTAGGTATTAAATAATTATGCTCTAAATATTAAATAAAAATTAATGGGAAGACAAAGAAGCAATATTCTATAGAACAAAGTCTTTACCATAAAATATCATACAATTCTATCAGAGACAGTAAATACAGACTCAACTATACTACAATGCTGCATGCAGTAAGCAAAGTGCTATAGAAGAGAAGAAAAATGAAATAGGAACAGCTCCAGTCTGCAGTTCCCAGTGAGAGTGATCCAGAAGGCAAGTAATCTCTGCATTTCCAACCTAGGTGCCAGGGTTATCTCACTGTGACTGGTTAGACAGTGGGTGTAGCCCAAGGAGGGCAATCTGAAGCAGGGTGGGGCATCACCTTGCCCAGGAAGCACAAGTGGCTGGAGGACTCCCTCTCTTAGCCAAGGGAAGCCATTAGTGACTTTTCCTGACATTCTGGTACTCTGGCTCAGATACTGCACTATTCTCATGGTCTTCACAACTTGCAGACCAGATTCCCTGTGGTGCCCACAACACTAGTGCCCCAGGTATCCAGCACAAAACTGGGTGGCCATTTTAGCTGCAGCAGTTTCTTTTTTTCTTTCATACCCTAGTGGCACCTCGAATACCAGCCAGACAGAACCACTCATTCCCCTAAAAGAAGGGGCTGAAGGCAGGGAGCCAAGTGATCTGCCTCAGTGGGTCCCACCCACATGAAGAGCAGCAAGCTAAGATCCACTGGCTTGAAATTCTTGCAGCCAGTATAGCAATCTGAGCTCGACCTGGGACATTCTAGCTCCATGAGGGGAGGGGCTTCTGCCATTGTTGAATCTCCGGTAGGCAGTTTTAACCTTGTCTGTGTAAATAAAGTCTCTGGGAAGATTACGCAGCAGCTCAGCAAGGCCTATGCAGGCAGGCTGTCAACTAGACTCCCTTCTTGTTGGGCAGGGCATCTCTGAGAAAAGGCAGCAGCCTGTCAGGGACTTATAAATAAAGACCCCACCTTCCTGGGACAGAGCACCTGGGAAAGGGGGCAGTTGTAGGTTTGCTTCAGTAGACTTAAATGTCCCTGCCCAGCAGCTCTGAAGGGATCTCCCAGCACAGCATTTGAGCTCTGATAAGGGACAGACTGCCTCCTCAAGTGGCTCCCTTACCCTCGTGTATCCTGGCTGACAGACACCTCATACAGGAGAGCTCTGGTTGACATCTGGAAGCTACCAGAGGAAGGAACAGGCAGCAATCTTTGCTGTTCTGAGCCCTCACAGATGATTCCCAGGCAAGCAGGGTCTGGAGTGGACATCCAGCAAACTCTAGCAGACCTGCAGCAGAGGCTCCTGACTGTTACAAGAAAAACTAACAAACAGAAAGAAATAGCTTCAACATCAACAGAAAGGACGTCCACTCAGAGACCCCATCCAAAAGTCACCAACTTCAAAGACCACAGGTAGATAAATCCAAGAAGATGGGAGGAAACCAGTGCAAAAAGGCTGAAATCTCCAAAAACCAGGACACCTCTTCTCCTTCAAGGGATCATAACTCCTCACTAGCAAGGGAAACAAAACTGGATGGAGAATGAATTTGATGAATTGACAGAAGCAGGCTTCAGAAGGTGGGTAATAACAAACTTCTCCAAGCTAAATGAGCATGTTCTAACTCAATGCAAGGAAGCTAAGAACCTTGAAGAAAGGTTAGATGAAATGCTAACTAGAATAACCTGCATAGAGAAGAACATAAACGATTTGATGGAGCTGAAAAACATAGCACAAGAACTTCGTGAAGCATACACAAGTTTCAATAGCCAAATCAATCAAGTGAAAGAAAGGATATTAGAGATTGAAGGTCCACTCAATGAAATAAAGGAAGAAGGCAAGATTAGAGAAAAAACAGTGAAAAGAAATGAACAAATCCTCCAAGAAATATGGGATTATGTGAAAAGACAAAATCTGTTTGATCAGTGTACCTGAAAGTGTCAGGGAGAATAAAACCAAGCTGGAAAATACTCTTCAGGATATTATCCAGGAGAACTTCCCCAACCTAGCAAGGCAGGCCAATGTCCAAATACAGGAAATACAGAGAACACTAAAAAGGTATTCCTCGAGAAGAGCAATCCCAAGACAAAATAATCATCAGGTTCACCAGGATTGAAATGAAGGAAAAATTGCTAAGGGCAGCCAAAGAGAAAGATCAGGTTACTCAAAAAGGGAAGCCCATCAGACACACAGCAGATCCCTCGGTGGAAACCTTGCAAGCCGGAAGAGAGTGGGGGCCAATATTCAATATCTTAAAAGAATTTTCAACCCAGAATTTCATATCCAGCCAAACTAAGCTTCATAAGTGAAGGAGAAATAAAATCCTTTATGGACAAGCAACTGCTGAGAGATTTCATCACCACCAGGCCTGCTCTACAGTAGCTCCTGAAGGAAGCACTAAACATGGAAAGGAACATCCAGTATCAGCCACTGCAAAAACATACCAAATTGTAAAGACCATCAACACTATGAAGAAACTGCATCAACTAATGGGCAAAACAACCAGCTAGCATCAAAATGGCAGGATCAAATTCACACATAACAATATTAACCTTAAATGTAAATGGGCTAAGTGCACCAATTAAAAGACACAGACTGGCAAATTGGATAAAGAGTCAACACCCATCAGTGTGCTGTATTCAGAAGACCCATCTCATGTGCAAAGACACACATAGGCTCAAAATAAAGGGATGGAGGAAGATTTACCAAGCAAATGGAGAGCAAAGAAAAGTAGGAGTTGCAATCCTACTCTTTGATAAAATAGACTGTAAACCAACAAAGATCAAAAGAGACAAAGAAGGGAATTACATAATGGTAAAGGGATCAATGCAACAAGAAGAGCTAACTATCCTAAATATATATGCACCCAATACAGGAACACCCAGATACATAAAGCAAGTTCTTAATGACCTACAAAGAGACTTTAACACTCCACTGTCAATATTAGACAGATCAACAAGACAGAAAATTAACAAGGATATCCAGGACTTGAACTCAGATCTGGACCAAGCGGACCTAATAGACATCTATAGAACTCTCCACCCCAAATCTACAGAATATACTTTCTTCTCAGCACCACATCACATTTATTCTAAAACTGACCACATAATTGAAAGTAAAACACTCCTCAGCAAATGCAAAAGAACGGAAATCATAACAAACAGTCTTTCAGACCACAGTGCGATCAAATTAGAACTCAGAACTAAGAAACTCACTAAAAACTGCACAACTATATGGAAACTGAACAACCTGCTCTTGAATGACTACTGGATAAATAACAAAATGAAGGCAGAAATAAAGATGTTCTTTGAAACTAACGAGAATGGAGACACAATGTACCAGAATCTCTGTGACACATATAAAGCAGTGTCTAGATGGAAATTTATAGCACTAAATGCCTACAAGAGAAGCGAGAAAAGATCTAACATTGACACCCTAACTTCATGATTAAAAGAACTAGAGGAGCAAGATTTAACAAATTCAAAAGCTAGCAGAAGACAACAAATAACTAAGATCAGAGCAGAACTGAAGGAGATAAAGATACAAAAAACCCCTAAAAATCCACAAATTTAGGAGCTGGTTTTTTGAAAAGATCAACATAATAGATATAATGCTAGCCAAACTAATAAAAAAGAAAGGGGAAGAATCAAATAGATGCAATAAAAAATGATAAAGGGTGTATCACCATCGATCCCACAGAAATACAAACTACCATTGAAGATTACTACAAAAACCTCTATGCACATAAACCAGTAAATCTAGAAGAAACGGATAAATTCCTGGACACTTACACCCTCCCAAGACTAAACCAAGAAGAAGTTTAATCCCTGAATAGACCAATAACAAGGTCTCAAATTGAGGCAGCAATTAATAGCCTACTAACAAAAAAAGTCCAGGACCAGATGGGTTCACAGTCGAATTCTATGAGAATTACAAAGAGGAGCTTGTACCATTCCTTCTGAAACTACTCCAAACAACACAAAAAGAGAGAATCCTTCCTTACTTATTTTATGAGACCAATATCATCCTGATACCAAATCCTTGCAGAGACACAAGTAAAAAAGAAAATTTTAGGCCAATATCCGTGATGAACATTGATGAGAAAATCCTCAATAAAATACTGGCAAACTGAATCCAATGGCATATGAAAAAGCTTATCCATCACGATCGAGTGGGCTTCATCCCAGGGATGCAAGGTTGGTTCAACATATGCAAATTTATAAACGTAATCCATCACATAAACAGAACCAAAGACAAAACCACATGTTTATCTCAATAGATGCAGAGAAGGCCTTTGATAAAATTCAACAGCCCGTCATGCTATAAACTCTCAATAAACTAGGTATCAGTGGAACATATCTCAAATAATAAGAGCTATCTATGACAAATCTACAGCCAATACCATACCGAATGGGAAAAAACTGGAAGCATTCCCTTTGAAAACTGGCACAAGACAAGGATGCCCTCTCTCACCACTCCAATTCAACATTGTATTGAAAGTTCTGGCCAGAAGAATCAGGCAAGAAAAAGAAATAAAGGGTATTAAATCAGGAAAAGAAGAAGTCAAATTGTCTCTATTTGCAGATGACATGATTGTATATTTAGAAGACCCCATCATCTCAGCCCAAAACCTCCTGAAACTGATAAGGAACTTCAGCAAATCACAAGCATTCCTATACACCAATAACAGACAAACAGAGCACCAAATTATGAGTGAACTTCCATTCACAATTGCTACTAAGAGAATAAAATACTTTTTTTTTCTTTTTTTGTTTGTTGAAAATAAAATACTAAGAATACAACTAACAAGGGATGTGAAGGATCTCTTGAAGGAGAACTACAAACCACTGCTCAAGGAAATAAGAGAGGACACAAATAGATGGAAAAGCATTCCAAGCTCACGGTAAAGAAGAATCAATATTGTGAAAATGGCCATACTGCCTGAAGTAATTTATAGATTCAATGCTATCCCCATCAAGCTACTATTGACTTTCTTCACAGATTTGGAAAAAACCACCTTAAAATTCATATGGAACCACAGAAGAGCCTGGATAGCCAAAACAATCCTAAGCAAAACAAACAAACAAACAAAGGAAAAAAAAAGCTAGAGGCATCATGGTACCTGACTTCAAACTATACTACAAGGCTTCAGTAATCAAAACAGCACATTACTGGTACCAAAATGGATATATAGACCAATTGAACAGCAAAGAGGCCTCAGAAACAATGCAACACCTCTACAATCATCTGACCTTTGACAAACCTGTCAAAAACAAGCAATGGAGAAAGGATTCCCTATTTAATAAATGGTGTTGGGAAAACTGGCTAGCCATATGCAGAAAGCAGAAACTGGATCCCTTCCTTACACCTTATACAAAAGTAACTCTAGATGGATTAAAGATTTAAACATAAGACCTAACACCATAAAAACCCTAGAAGAAAACCTAGGCAATACCATTCAGGACATAGGCATGGGCAAAGACTTCATGATTAAACCAGCAAAAACAATGGCAACAAAAGCCAAAATTGGCAAAGAGGATCTACTTAAACTTAAGAGCTTCTGCACAGCAAAAGAAACTATCATCAGAGTGAACCAGAAACCAACAGAATGGGAAAAAAATTTTGCAATCTACCCATCTGACAAAGGGCTAATATCCAGAATGTACAAGAAACTTAAAGAAATTTACAAGAAAAAGAAAAAACAACCCCATCGAAAAGTGGGCAAAGAATATAAACAGATACTTCTCAAAAGAAGACATTTATGCAGCCAACAAACACAGGAAAAAAAGCTTATCATCACTGATCATTAGAGAAATGCAAATCAAAACCACATTGAGATACCATCTCATGCCAGTTAGAATGGCGATCATTAAAAAATCTGGAGACAACAGATGCTGGAGAGGATGTGGAGAAATAGGAATGCTTTTACACTGTTAGTGGGAGTGTAAATTAGTTCAACCATTGTGGAAGACAGTGTGGCAATTCCTCAAGGATCTAGAACTAGAAATACCATTTGATCCAGCAATCCCATTAATGGGTATATATCCAAAGGATTATAAATCATTCTATTATAAAGACACATGCACATGTATGCTTATTGCTGCAATGTTCACAATAGCAGATACTTGGAACCAACCAAATGCCCATCAACGATAGATTGGATAAAGGATATGTGGCACATATACACCATGAAATACTATGCAGCCATAAAAAACGATGAGTTCATGTCCTTTGTAGGGACATGGATGAAGCTGGAAACCATCATTTTCAGCAAACTGGCATAAGAACAGAAAACCAAACACCAAATTTTGTCACTCATAAGTGGAAGTTGAACAATGAAAATACACAGACACATGGAGGGGAACATCCCACACCGGGGCCTATCAGGGGTTGGGGGTTAGGTGAGGGATAACATTAGGAGAAATATCTAATGTAGATGATGGGTTGGTAGGTGCAGCAAACCACCATGGCACATGTATACCTATGTAACAAACCTGCACTTTTTGCACATGTACCCAGAACTTAAAGTACAATAAATGAATTAAAAAAAAAAAAAAAAGAAAAGTACTATGAGGGTTTAAAGAAAGGAAAAATCACAACCCATGAAAGATATTAGAAAGGGCATAAAGCAGAAAATAATGTTTGAAATGGGCATTAAAGTAAGGGAAGGATGAAATTTCAACACATAGAGATGAGAGTGGGAAGGCCTAGAATATGTTAGGAAATGTGAAATTATTTTTTTTTAAAATTGGATTTAGGCCAGGCGCGGTGGCTCACGCCTATAATCCCAGCACTTTGGGAGGCCGAGGTGGGCAGATCATGAGGTCAAGAGATTGAGACCATCCTGGTCAACATAGTGAAACCCCGTCTCTACTAAAATACAAAAGAAATTAGCTGAGCATGGTGGCACACACCTGTAGTCTTAGTTACTTGGGAGGCTGAGGCAGGGGAACTGCTTGAACCAGGAGGCGGAAGTTGCAGTGAACTGAGATTGCACCACTGAACTTCAGCCTGGCACCTGGTGACAGACCGAGACTCTGTCTCAAAAAAAAAAAAAAATTGGATTTAAGACTATGGATAGGGCACATGTAGAGAATGAGGCCAGAGAAAACAGCTAAGAGCACATCTTGGAGGGCCTCAGGAAAACATATTCAACTAAGTTACCAAATAAACCACTTGAGGCCAGGAGTTTGAGACCAGCCTGGCCAACATAGTGAAAGCTTGTCTCTAATAAAAACACAAAATTAGCTGGGCGTGGTGGCGCATGCTTGTAGTCCCAGCTACTCAGGAAGCTGAGGCAGGAGAATTGCTTAAACCCAGGAGGTGGATGGTGCAGTTAGTCAAGATTTTGCCATTGTACTCTAGCCTGGGTAACAGAGTGATATTCTGTATTTAGGAAAAAAAAAAAAAAAAAAAATATATATATATATATATATATACATATAATTGTTTTTACCATATATGTACATGGTAACCACAGTTAATGTTATATATATAATATATATAACTTGTTATGTATCTACGCATCTATATATATGTAACATGTTATATATCTATGGATCTATATATGTGTAACATGTCATATATCTATGCCTATATGTTTTATATATATATAACCTTAACTGGGGTTACCATGTTGTATAATAGATCTCTTGAACTTATTCCTCCTAACTGAAATTTTGCATCCTTTAACCGACTAGATGAAATAATTCTTAATAATTTATTAGATAAAATAATTCGTTGAATATTGTAAGCTCTTTTGATGATATCATTTAGACAGATCTAGTGGTTTAAATTTCAACACAGTAACTGGATTTCTTTTAAAAATTCTTTAAATAAGTATAAAATAAAATTTAGAACTTAAAGAGCCCCCAATAAAACAGAAAGATTATATAATTATTATAAATACACACAAGGGCATATTTAACAAATAAGTTTTGAAAGAGTTTGTAATAACATAAATTTTCCTATATACGATGTTGAACAAACAACAACAAAAAGGACAGACATCATTTATATAGTGTGATCAGAAATACTTAAAGCATGTACTGAAAGGAAATTCACCAAATTGGCAAAGGCAGTTTGTCTTTGTGTTGTGAGTTCTTTTTTCTTATACTGCCCTAATTTAAAAATTCTGATCATGCATACTTAATTTGTGTTAGGTATTATATTAAAATAATAATAATAGCTAGAATTAATTTTTTCTCTTCATATAGTCTTGACAGTCTTTACTTTTCTTCTCTCTTTTGTTCATGATGTCCCTGAAATCATCTCAGATTATGGAATGGCAGTACCTTTTAGAAAATGAGAGCTTGTCTTCAGTTTTTGCTAATAATTTTTTGTTTACATAGAACTTTAATTTATGCCAGAAGGTGAGAACATGATTAATGTTTTTTCAATTAAAAACATTTCTAGTATCTTTAGAAATGTTGGATATGTAGTGGTTTTTGAGCTTTAGAGATTAAGAAAAATATGTTTGACACATACATATTTTTGGTACAAATTATACAAATTACCATATTAGCCATCAAGAATTTGTAAATATGACCAAAGCACAGTACTTGGTCCCAAGGAAATTATATTTATACAATATATGCAGACATGTAAGCAATAGTGATTTTGTCAAGGAGAATAAAATAATTGCTATCAGAAATGTAAAAACAATACCTTCTGACAGTTTGGGGGAGATGACTGATGTTAAATGAATATTATACTGTCTCTGACACTGTGGTATATGTTCTCACAAACATACGTGTGCCAATTTTATATTGAAGTTAAGAGATATTAAGTAAAATATCCAAGCTTCTATATGTAGTATTTGAAATTACGATTGAAATTCAGGGCTATCTGACAGGTTCCATTGTAAGATTATAGGGGTAGCAGAGGGTTCCCAGACAAAGTGATATTTTAACTGGACTTTAGTGGTACAATAGAATTTTGATACGTAGAAAAGAGCTTAAGAGAATTTCCAGCTTGAGAGAATTTACATTCTTGAAATCGCTTTTATTTCTTCAAGTTTCTATTCTTCATTCTAGCTTCCTGAACTTTGGTTACAATCTATATTTTAGGATGGCAAAAGTATACACATGATATCCTAGAAATTTTTCTTTGAGTCCAGCCCTTTCAGGTTTTTTTCCCTCTATTGATTAACCTGATCTTTATAAAACCCTGTAAGTGAAAATAAACTAATATGAGAAAAATAAAATTTTATGTGATATAGATAGCATTTTCAAATATTTTTGGGTAGAGTTATGCTCCAAATTTAAATTACTGTGGCCTCATATTTTTATTGCTAACCAGATTCTACATAATATATGTTAGATTGGGATCACAATGAATTAATCTTAAGATATCACAGAAATATAAATCTAAGCAAACAGCTAGAGCCGCCTAAGGATTTTGATTGCATGGGAGCCATCTCTTCAGTCTTTGAAGATTATGGCATCAATAAAAACTGTATATAAAGTCATGAAAAATGGCTCTTTGGAGATATGTCCTTTGCCAGAAATCAGTTTTCCCAGCAGAATGTCTCTAACTGCGATTATAGAAGATAAAATCTTAGGGTGGGGAGAGAACTTAGCAGGTCATCTATTCTACTAACCTGTGTCCTCATAGGACTGCCCCTAATCCTGTTTTAAAATATAATATTATTTTGTTTTTTAAGATCCCCAGGAAAACAGAGAATACAATTTTCTTGGGGGGGTTACCCAATTAATGTTGAACTGTCTGCTACATAAGAAAACTTATTTTAGTTTATATTGTCCCTTGTTTCTTAGCAGATATTGAATGTTTATCCTGGCTTTTTTTCCCCCCTCTTCTCACTCTTACCTCTTAGATGCTGTTATAGACTAAATGTTTGTGACCTTCTCAAATTTATATGTTGAAATCCGAACCCCCAATGAGATACTAGAAGATGTGGCCTTTGGGAGGTAATTAGGTTAAGAGGGTGGAGCAGCATGAATGAGATTAGTGCCCTTATAAAGGGACCCCAGAGAGCTCTCTAGCTCCAGGTGAGGATACAATGAAAAGTCAGGGCAGCCAGAAGCCTGGAAGAGGGTCCTCATCAGACCTGGACCTGCTCACACCCAGTTTCAGACTTCCAGCTTTCAGAACTGTGGAAAATAAATTTCTGTTGCTTAAGCCTCCCAGACTATGGAGATTTATTATAAGGTGACTAAGACAGATGCCCCTGACATCTTTGAAGAAGATTGTAAGAGTCATCCCTAAATTTTAATTTTATCCCTTAAAACCTGAATTTTTCTAATATTTCATAAAGACATTATTTTCTCATAGATGTTCTTTAAAATTTTTGAATTATGGGGCAAGGCATGATGGCTTATGCCTGTAATCTCAGTATTTTGGGAGGTCAAGCTGGGCAGATCACCTGAGGTCAGGAGTTTGAGACCAGCCTGGCCAACATGGTGAAACTCTGTCTACTAAAAATGCAAAAATTAGCTGAGCGTGATGGTAGGCACCTGTAATCCCAGCTACTTGGAAGGCTGAGGTAGGAGAATCGCTGGAACTCAGGAGGTGGAGGTTGCAGTGAGCTGAGATCATACCACTGCACTCCAGCCTGGGTGACAGAGTGAGACTCTGTTTAAAAAAAATAAAAAATAAAAGAAATAAAAAAATAAAAATGTTGAAATATGAAAAATTTCCAAATTTCACATCATGCATTAGCCGTGATGCCCAGAAAAATGTATACAGCAGTCCCTCTCCTTATCTGAGGTTTTACTTTTCACAGTTTTAGTTACTCGCAGTCAACTATGGTCTGAATAAGTTAAATGAGAAACTCCAGAAATAAACAATTCATAAGTTATAAATCATGCTAGGTTCTGAGTAGCGTGATGAAATCTCACCCCATCCCACTTTGTCACTCCCAGGACGTGAATCCTCCCTTTATCCAGCATCTCCACGCTGTCTATGCTTCGCCCACCCTGTGAATTGCTTAGTAGCCATCTGGTTTATCAGAGCACCTGTTGCTGTATTGCAGTGCTTGTGTCTGTGGTAATGACCCCAAAGCACAAGTGGTGACGCTGACAATGTAGATACACCAAAGCAAAACCATTGAATGCTACCTTTAAGCGAGAAGGTCAAAGTTCTCAGGAAGGAAAGAAAAAAAAAATCATATGCTGTGGTTGCTAAGGTTTATAGTAAAAGCAAATCTATCCATGAAATTGTAAAGAAGGAAAACTATACTCACGCTAGTTTTGCTGTTGTATTTCAAATTGCAAAAACACAGACACAGTGTGTGATAAGTGCCTAGTTAACAGACACTGTGGTATTCTATTATGCTTATTTGTAAACCTTGTTATTATTATTTTTTTAATATATTTTTTATTGCATTTTAGGTTTGAGGGTACATGTGAAGAACATGCAAGATTGTTGCATAGGTACACACATGGCAGTGTGATTTGCTGCCTTCCTCCCCATCACCTGTATCTGGCATTTCTCCCCATGCTATCTCTCCCCAATTCCCCACCCCCTGCTGTCCCTTCCCTTTTCCCCCCAACAGACCCCAGTGTGAGACGCTCCCCTCCCTGTGTCCATGTGTTCTCATTGTTCAATACCCGCCTATGAGTGAGAATATGCGGTGTTTGATTTTCTGTTCATGTGTCAGTTTGCTGAAAATGATGTGTAAACCTTGTTATTGATTTAGAAGTCATCCTGTCATTTACAGAAATGCATGAAGATCACCAAGCCCTTTTCCACCCAGTTTGTGGGTGTGGTTTTTCCTACCTTTAGATGCTACCAGAACTTACACAGGTGAAGATAACAGTCAAATTGCATATAGCTTTTTCACATGAGTGGATTCAAATTTATAATAAATGAAACTATAGGCACAGAGTCAACAATTTCTGAATGAGTGAGCAAACCAGAATGAGGCAACATTGGGAGTTCTCACTGCCAGGCTTGGGAAAATTTGACAAGGAAATGCTGGAAATAATCACAGAGAAAAAAAAAAAACCCATTTAATTAGTAGGAGAAAGTAAAGAAAAAGGAACTAAGTGTAGAATAAAGAACTCCAACATAGTAAGAAAAAGAAGTATTATTTCAGCAAATATGGCAGAACAGTATATCAAAAAATATATATTATTCACTTCTTGTCCTCCAGTTTTCCCCTATTTTGTTTCTCTTTGGACTTCCATACACTTAAGGTGTTCTTTACTCTGTTGAAGGAAAATTGGTGGAATAAGCCTAGAATACTGGAGTGCAGTAGATTTCAAAGTGTGCCCTAAAAGAGCAGCATCAGAAGTACCTGGGTACTTGTTAGAATCGCAGTTTCTCTAGCCCCGATCCAGTCCTAATGAATGGAGCCTAGCCGTCTGTTTTCACAATGCCTCCAAGTGATTCTGATCCTGCTGTAGTTTGAGAATGTCTGGTGTAGTGGATACTGTGGTGAGCAACCTCAACCCCCCAGTTCAGGACAGACATACTTATACCTCAACTGATAGGAGTATAACTTACCCATGGCTCCAGAAGTTGCCCATGACTGAAAGCAGCAGCCTGTCCAAGGTCACATTTCTCCTTAGGGTAGCACTTCTCCAGCAGCACTTAGCCAGTGATTTACTGGGCGGGGGGCACGAGGTTAGGGTTGGCTTCAATTTCAGGCATCTCTCCACACCTGCTTCCTCCCTGTCTGTAAGATCAGCTGTGTCCCCTGCTGCAATCACATCCATGCGGAACTTCTGCCTTTTCTCAGTTCTGCCGGCTTGGCAGCATTTCCTTACAGGTGTTCCTGAGAGCACTTCCCGCATCTCCCCCTTAGTGTCTGTTTCCCGAGGAACCTGAGGCCTCCTGGCTTTCATGATCTTAAAGCCCACACCTCCATGTGGGAGTGGGAAGGAGTCCACAAATTAGAACACAACAACACAGATTTGTGAGGAGCAACTCAGGATAGAGGAGTTCCCGCTAAGCTGGCAGGAAGAAGAGACTACAGGGAGGTGATAAACGTACGGACACTGGTAGATCTGACTGAGAGCGACCTTACACCCACCTTGCTGGGAAGAGCCTAGGAGCAAAGGCAGCTGGGTTACGTCTGAGGAAATAAAACTTGTTTGCCTTGCAGATTCTCATGGTCTCAGGTTCATCACTGATGAAAGAAACAAGAAGATTCCTGAGGGGACCAGATACGTAGAACAAAGGATGTTTCCGAGCTACCTTAATATAATAAATACCAAGGACAAGGTGGGATGACTTACACCTTGGAGATACTCTTGTGGTCATGTGACATCAAAAATTGGCTAGATCTGGCAGTAAAATGAGTTTAGTTAAAGAAAAAATTGGATAGAAACTCTTTTTCCCCTCACTACATCAGCTGCCACAGGCTCGTGCTCTAAACACTCCTTTCTCACTGGACCTTATTTGTCACTTGGCAAAAGGAGAAAATTCTAGTTTTAGAGAGACTATATATTTTTTTTCCTGTGTCATGATGTGACACAAAAGATTAGTTACAATATAAAATTATACTTTTTTACTCTTGATCACGAGCTAAGACTTCTACCCCACAGTACAACAAAAGTGGAGTCTACTTTTTTTGTTATGCCAAGTGTATTAAAAACACAACAACCTGGCACAGTGGCTCATGCCTGTAATCCCAGCACTTTGGGAGGCTGAGGGGGGCGGATCATGAGGTCAGGAGTTCGAGACTAGCCTGACCAACACGGTGAAACCCCATCTCTACTAAAAATACAAAAATTGGCCAGGAATGGTGGCACATGCCTGTAGTCCCAGCTACTCAGGAGGTGGAGGGAGGAGAATTGCTTGAACCCCGGAGGCGGAGGTTGCAGTGAGCAGAGATTGCCCCATTGCACTCCAGCCTGGGTGACAAAGTGAGACTCCATCTCAAAACACACACACACACACACACACACACACACACCCCCCACAGAGCAAAGGTGCTTGTCAAACGCAGCCACAGAGGACTCCATTTTATTTGATCACAGTGGAGCTGTCTACAGTAGTTAAAAGGTTGCAAACTAGAATGACAGTTAAGGAAGAGTCTGTTCCTTATAGAATTTTAAGCATTTGTGAACACAGACTACTTAGACAAGGACAGTTTTTTTAAACCTAAGTCCAGGGGTACATGTGCAGGTTTATTACATAGGCAAACATGTGTCATGGGGGGACTGTTGTACAGATTATTTCATCACTCAGATATTAAGCCTAGTACCCCTTAGTTATTTTTCCTGATCCTTTCTCTCCTCACACCCTCAGCCCTCCGAAAGGCCCCAGTGTGTGTTGTTCCTCTCTAAGTGTCCATGTGTTCTCATCATTTAGCTCCTACTTGTAAGTGAGAACATGCAGTATTTAGTTTTCTGTTCCTGTGTCAGCGTGCTAAGGCTAATGGCGACATAAGTTTTTGTACAGAGATCAGTTTGAGGTGGACTAAAGTGGATCATAAAAATAAAGGCCATGAAAGTGGTAAATGTCCCTGACCAGGGTTAGAAAAGATGTTGTCCTTTTATGGATTTCACTAACATTTTGGGAAAGTGTGATCAGTTGTCATTAGAGTATGTTCTGTTGCTTTAGGTATATAGTAATACTGAGAATAATAAGAGTTTTATTTACTGTGTGCCTGCCAAGTGTCAGGCACTGGTTCTAAGTCAAAAGTATGTATCAACTTTTGTTATTCTTTTTTTTTTTTTGAGATGGAGTCTCGCTCTGTCACCCGGGCTGGAATGCAGTGGTGCAATCTCAGCTCACTGCAACCTCCGCCCCCTGGGTTTTTTAAAGCAGTTCTCTCTGCCTCAGCCTCCTGAACAGCTGGGATTATAAGCATGCACCACCACACCCGGCTAGATTTTGTGTTTTTAGTAGAGATGGGGTTTTGTCATGTTGGCCAGGCTGGTCTTGAACTGCTGACCTCAGGGGATCCACCCACTTCAGTCTTCCAAAGTCTTGGGATTATAGGCATGAGCCATTGCACCTGGTTGTATCAACTATTGTTAATGAAGGTTCTTTGAATCAGGTGACCTCACCAATCAGGTGTAGTTATTACAACTGTGTTGAGAGTGAATAGATATTTTAAGTATCATCTTTACAGAATAGAGCCTGAACATGTATGGTGAATTCCCAATTTAAAAAATCCTTTTGATTCATTAAATGATTATAAAAATTATATTACATAGGAGAAATACCTTAGAACCAAAGTCTTTGACTATTTGTTAGATTGATAAATGTGAATGTAAATACAACTCATTATCAGCATGGTAAAAATGAAAACTTACTATATATTTATGAATTATTATTTTTCTAATAACATTCTATGGAATTATTTTCCAAATTTCAAACACTTAAATGACTTTTTTTAAGGTTTAAAAAGATAATGTTGAAAGAAATATATATTCTAGTATTTGGGCATTGTATAGGGATTGACAATCTGTTTTGAGTCTTAGCCCATTCTTCTGCTTGATATATGAATACTGAACACTCTATTAATCTCACTTAGAGAGCTGGATGAAAGGCACAAAAATCCTTAAGATGAAATATTTTTACTTTTTTTTGGGTAGTTTCCCCATGCCTTCATTAACAAGGGGGAAACATGAATGAATAATAATGCATTATTATTTTAAATACTTTGTAACTCCTTATTTTAATTACTTTATTATTAATATTTTGTTCCTTTGTTTCAGTGTCCATTTTTAAATTTTTATTTATTTATTTTATTTTTTGGTGTCCATTTTTATAAACTACTTTAAATTAGGAATCCTAACTAAAATGGATTTTAAAAGAAGATATTTCAATTAGTTGTTTCTGGTCTCCCATTTTTAGTAGGTCTTAGATTAAGTCAAACAAAATTGTTTATTAGGACTTTTGGCTCTCTCTGATTGATTAGAGAGACTTTTGGCTTCTATTATTTTTTTTTCAAACCTGAAATGTCTGTTGCCTACTGTTTACTATATAATTTTGATAAATTATATTCAGCAGATACAAATGCATTTTACAGAGGGACATTAACAGCTCTGCCTTCCTGATCCGCAAAGGTGTTGTTTTGGCCATATTGTTTATCTAAGTTAACCCATTTGGGCCAAAAAGTGTCTTTATTATTATGACTGGATCTCTTGGTTGCCCACCAAAGCAATTCCCATTTTCCCCAGTCTCCCTGGCAGTGAGGCACAGTCACATGACTTCAGTTCTTGTCAATGGAGTATGAGCAGAAATGATGGGGGTGTTTCTGGACTTTATTCTCTCCCTACAAACATACTGTGATTCAGCCTCTACCAGGTACATGAGGACAGAGTCCCAGGGGATCCCTGAGACCCAAAATGCAAAGAACCTGGACCACTGAAAGACTGCATGAAGCCAAGCAGCCAGCCCCTCCTTTCTGGAATGTGAGAGAAATGCTTTACAGTGTTTTCTTGCCACTGTATTATTGGGTCTCCTTGACGTAGTTTTAACCTAATGTATTTCCTCCATTCCATATCTGGAAATAATACTTTCAGAATCTTATGATGACTTTTTGAACTTGATTTTCTCATTGTTTCTGCAAGACAAATTATTGAAGTTATATTCTTGCTTTAAGAGCCACAGGTAGCCAGTTAAACATATTTTGATAAAGTGAATGAATCACTTCATAAATATTCTCTACTTTCTTTTTATGAGCTTACTATTGTGTTAAATACTAGGGCATGTAAAATGCCTACATGTTGTCATTTCTACTTACTTTGATGGAAAATGGATGTTTTCTACTATGTTATAAGCTTGTCTTATATATGTTTTAGGTAATCATTTTACAGAAAACATTTTTTGAACTCACAATCCACAAGTTGCTATGTGAGAAGGTAAGAATAAAACTAAAACAGTCACTTCCCTCTAAGAACTAATAGAAGAAAAAATATTAGTATTTAAATATACTTTGTAATTTCCTTTTGATAAATGTTGACTTCTTTGAACTTCAATACAATCTAGGAAAATAGATTTTATTTTACGTCTTTGTTAATGATGAAATGGAGATTTAGTAATAATAATCAGGATAATCAACTATACTTACTCATTGCCAGTTACTAGGTCCTGTGCTTTGCCATCTTGGGCCATTCTATATTGGAAGTGGGAGAAGTGAATAAAAAGCCCTATGTTCTGGTGGATCTGGGAGAGGCAAGGACGTGCTGTGCTCCTTTCCTGATGGAGCCTAAGGAAACAGCAAGACCTAGGGGACAGTTGTACAACATTTCCTGTACTGCAGTGAGGGGTGTAAATGGTACAAGGATTCCCGTGCAAGGATCCTGGGACCATGGTGGGCCCAGTGTGACACACAAGTAGACTCCTTTCTGTGTGCCGAATGAAGGTGTGAAAGTGACACAGGCTTTTGACATCTTAATTTCTTTTGTGCCAGCACGGTGTGGGGAGCTTCATGGTGACTCCCCTGCACCTGAAGTAGCATCACAGAGAAAGTTCAACTCTGGGAATTGTTTCTGATAAGACTGAGAGCAAGGAAATGGCAGCCTGGCAGCCTGCATGGGGTAACACCTGAAGACCAAAGACAAGGAGACCTACCAGATGCCCAGGTCACACTAGGATAAAGCTGGGAACCCCCTGGGATTCAGTTTCTACTGCCTGTTAGAACAGGTGTATTATTAGCAAGATCATCGTAATTGTTGTTCAGATTGGGACACTTGAGGGTACAAAAGAAATTATTGATAATTATACCTGGATAGCATGTGTAATGTGGAACCATCCATGGCAAATTGGGGAAATGATCATATTATTCTTAGAAAAAGAATTATGATGAATTGTAGAAAAACCAAATAAGTTTTATTTTTCACATTCATGAAAATATGGCCTGAAATTTACATCTACCACAAAAGGCAATATTGGAGCAGAATCTCTATTTGCAGATCACCACAATGTATAAGGGGAAATGATTTTTTCCTTCTCTCCATAATTTGTCCTTTGAAAGTAGGGGGAAAGGGGCTTCCATGCTGCCTTGCACTTTTCACTAATACCTCTCTGTGCAAAGCTGAATGATTTGTCTTTTGATGAGATGGAAGGATCTGACATCTTGAGTTCACTTTCCCTTCTGAGAGGAAATACAGAGTGAAATGTCTCTCTAACAATGCGGCCTGTACTATTTCTCTGGGTGAAAGCACTGCGTGCTGCTTCTTTCATTTTTCTGCCTCCATATAGATAATTACCTGGGTAGACTTTGGACCTGTGGAAAGGACATATGCAGTTTGGGGTGGCTAGATTCAATTTGGGAAAAATGAGTAGGAAGCTTAATTTTAGAAGCAGATCCAATTAGTATTTCCTTTGTGAAAAGCTAATTTTAAATGAAAACGTTATAATTGTATGTATTTGTGGGAGTATAATTTAATGTTTTTATATAACATATATATAATGATTTAATGTTTTTATACAACATATGTATAATGATCAAATCAGGGTATTTAGCATGTCTGTCACCTCAAACACTTGTCATTTCTTTATGGTGAGAATATTCAACGGCCTCTCTTCTAGCTGTTTTCTAATATACAATACCTTCCTGTTAACCACGGTCACCTTACTGTGCAATAGAACAGCAGAAGTTATTCCTCCCATCTAATTGTAACTCTGTACCTGGTGACCAACCTCTCCACATTCTTCCCTCCTTCCTCCCCTCCCTAGTCTCTGGTAACTACAGTTCTGCTCTCTGCTTCTAGGAGACAACTTTTTTTTTTTTTTTTTTTTTTTTTTTTTTAAGATTTCACGTGAGTGAAGTCATGTGACATTTGTCTTTCCAAGCTGTATTTTTATTACAGCTCTAGCAGCAGAAACGTAGGCATTTTGATTTCTATGTGGAATCTGTGTACCTTTCTAAAATTGTTTCAAATGTATTGAGATTCTTGCCTGGTGCTCCTGGAAAAAAAAGCAAACTCATTAAGAGAAGGGATTTGTCTAGCCTTTTGGAGCTATTACACGGCAATAATATGTCCCGAATGACTAAGACTCTGACCCAAGTGTAAGATGTTCTACTGGAGACAGTTCTTATAATATGCTTTGCTTATGGGATGCAAGTTTCTTCCAGAACTTTGATTATTATGCTTGAGGGTATGTTAAAATAGAATTTTAACTTTTGTAAAATATGCCACCTTTTGCGAATTAACCGCACTGTTTGGCAGAGGATGAATGCCTTATATTTCTTAGGTTTTTCAGTTTATTTTTTGGTTGTGGATGTTAGGGGAGACTATTTCTTCTCTCATTCCTGAAGTTTTCTCTCAGTTAAGGGAGTACAATAGTAATGTGGCAATAGTGGCTACTCTCCTTGTCTTTCATTCTGCCCAGAAGTAACTCATATCAATATGGAAGGATAAACTGAGTGAGCCCAGTTTGGCTGCTGCTTTTTTCTCTTGTAATTAAGCTGTCTTCATGGAGCAGTTCTCTTCAGCTCCTCTATGCTTAACTCTTAACTTGCTTTTGTTCAGCATTGCCAGTTATTAGTTATGTAAATCTGCTTAAAAATGGGTTCAATTAGCAAGCCAATTTGGCTCTTGTATTAAACTATGATCTCGGATATATAGTCTTTATCAATCAGAAGATGATAATTTTGATTTGCTATCTGTTTTTCTCCTGTTGTTTCCGAATGCATATTAGGCCATTTTAGTGTTTTAACAGTGGAATGATAATTTTTGGGTTAGGAGATAACTGATTTTTGCATATATTTGGGTATTTGCATAAAAAATATTTTTGTAGTATTTCTTAGCAACAGTTAAGCATCATCAGCCAGATAGCTATGCATCATTAAAGGGATCTTTAGTACCCCTGGAGGGATGATAGGACTGACAGGCTATCACAAATAGAAAAAGGAATTAAAATGCAATTAGAAAGTTTAGAAAGGAGGTGTTCATGTTTTGATTAGCTTCTGTGTTTTGGCTAGGTCCATCTAGTTTTCTGTTATGCCTTTCTCCTTCATCACAGCTGAGCTTAGTGAAGCGTCAAGCCTCAGTCCCCAGGAATGAGCTTGGCTGGGTGCTCTAATGGAATAGCTTTATTCTCATTCCCCTGTTGTATCACACAGCTATAAAGAACTATGGAGACTGGGTAATTTATAAAGGAGAGTGGTTTAATTGACTCACAGTTCCTCATGACTGGGGAGGCCTCAGGAAACTTACAATCATGATAGAAGGTGAAGGGGAAGCAAGCACCTTCTTCACTGGGTGGCAGGAAAGAGAGAGAGGAGGGAACTGCCAAACACTTTTGAACCATCAGCTCTCTCCTTAGAACACACTCACTATAATGAGAACAGCACGGGGAAAACACCCCCTTGACCCAATCACCTCCCACCAGGTTCCTTCCTTAACATGTAGGGATTACAATTTGAGATGAGATTTGGATGGAGACATAGAGCCATACCTATCACCTGTCTTGGTAGGCACTGATAATCTCACCCAACGTTTCCTCAATAATAACAGCTACCATTTATTGAGGGTCTATTATGTTCCAAGACTTTAAATAAATTATTTTATTTAATCTTCTTGACACTGCTACTAGGTAGATTTTTCTTATTGACATTTTTATTGATGAAAAAAATTGAGATCCAGAGAAGTTATCTGAATACAAGATAGAAGCAGGATTTGAAATGGTATCTTTCAGACTCTGAGATTCATATTCAAATGCTACCTAGGAGAAAATAACTAAATGAATCTTTATTATCTGACTTTCATAGTTGTGAGATTATGTGGGGAAGCAAAAACTGTTTTGAATGTTCACTAATGAACTGGTAGCAGAAGGTGGAAAACTGGTGTCTGAAATGCCTTCTTTTTTAAGTGTATAGGCCTGGAGTAACATTTTTGTATAAATAACAAATTGTGCTGAGAGACCGTATCACCATAAATGTTGTCTTGGAGGAGGAAGGGCTTGATTTTCTTTTTGCTTAGTTCAAATCTTGCATGTTAAACACAGTAATATTCAAAACATTTATTATATAACATGGTAGGGAGCATAAAGTTGTAATTTTTTTAGTATGATTATCTAAGGCAATGGTAGCCTGGCATGAAAAACACTGATTTCTAAAAACTTGAGCTGTCAAAGCAAATTCTCAAAAGTACAGTTATTTTTAGCATTTATGATATGGACAAAGAAAAGGCAGTGTTCACTGTCAACACAATTATATTTTGTTTCTGAGATGGAGTTCTGAAAACATATTTGCTTGCTTGGATCTAAGAAAATACATTTCCCCCTTGAGGAATTTTTATTTTTTCTTGCCCATCTGATGATTGTTTTCCCTGTTGTTTTAAGGAGATCAATTTTGAAGCTGTGTGTAGAATGAAGTTTCCTACTTTATTGTACTATGTACTTAAAGGAACGGAATGAACCCAGTGTTCTGACCAGCAGGTTGAAGTGGATTAAATGAATTGGTAAGAGGGAAGCCAGGCAAGGACAACTGGCATAAAAAAAATGGCATTTGGGCACCTGTTTTATTTTACCAATAATTATTTCTCTTTTCCTGAAACACAGCTCTAAGTCAAGGGGGCATTAGCTCTTGCCAATTGAGTCTCTTATTGTACTAGACAGAGCAGGAAAGAAAGGATGTAAGACAGCTGCATTTGTGACTTTATCAGATGAATTGGCTTCTAATACTTAGCACAGACCCTGCAGAGAAGGTGCTCACAAAATATGTTTTGAATAATGAATATCATATATACAGGATTACTGAATTCTTACAGGATTCCCAGCCTGGGCTAAGCATTTGCAGCTTGTGTTTAAATACAAATACCCTTCACCCAAAACTTATTTTATGTGGTGCTACATAAAATGTATACCTTGCTTTAGAAAATAAATGAATTCCTAAAATTTAAGGAATGTGTTAAGCATGTACTATAGACCAGACCCTCAGTCCTCCCTCCAGCCTGGAAACTGCATGGTAATATTCTAATTGTGCTGTTAAGAAAATGGAGGCAAATGAGTTAAATAACTTACCTAAGGATGAAAAGCTGGTAAGAATGCACCCTGAATCTCTTTGACAATAAGCTATTGGTTTTCCCACTATACTCCACTATGTATAAAAATTTAGTTTTATACACCCAGCCATCTTATGAATAAATGGGAGGACGCCAATGTAAAGGATTCTTGCAGTATAATTGTCTTTTTGGGGAATGCATTGAAAAATAATGCACATTATTTTATGGCCAAGAACCCAAAAGCAAATGCAATAAAAACAAAGATAAATAGCTGGTACCTAATTAAAACTAAAGAGCTTTTGGATGGCAAAAGGAAGAGTCAGCAGAGTAAACAGACAACTCACAGAATGAGAGAAAATCTTCACAATCTATACATCTGACAAAGGACTAATATCCAGAATCTACAACAAATTCAAACAAATCAGTGAGAAAAAAAAAAAATTCCATCAAAAAGTGGGCTAAGGGCATGAATACACAATTCTCAAAAGAAGATATACTAATGGTCAACAAACATATGAACAAATGCTTAACATCACTAATGGTCAGAGAAATGCAAATCAAAACCACAGTGGGGTACCACCTCACTCCTGGAGAATAGCCATAATAAAAAAATCAAAACACAGTGGAAGTTGGCATGGATGCAGTGAACAGAGTACACCTCTACACTGCTGGTGGGAATGTAAACTAGTACAACCACTATGGAAAACAGTGTGAAGATTTCTTAAAAATTTAAAAGTAGAACTACCATTTGATCTAGCAATTCCACTACTGGATATCTACCCAGAGGAAAAGAAGTCATTATTCAAAAAAGATACTTGCACATGCATGTTTATAGCAGCACAATTTGCAATTGCAAAATCATGCAACCAACGCAAATGACCATCAATCAATGAGTGGATAAAGAAACTGTGGTATATATATGATGGAATACTATGCAGCCATAAAAAGGAATGAATTAACAGCATTTGCAGTGATCTGAATGAGACTGGAGACTATTATTCTAAGAGAAGTAACTCAGGAATGGAAAACCAAACATCATATATTCTCACTGATAGGTGGGAGCTAAGCTATGAGGATGCAAAGGCATGAGAATAATACAATGGACTGTGGGGACTTTGGGGGAAGAGTTAGAGGGGTGTTAGGGGTAAAAGACTACAAATATGCAGTGTATACTGCTTGAGTGATGGGTACACCAAAATCTCACAAATCACTACTAAAGAACTTAACCATGTAACCAAATGCTACCTGTATCTCAATAATTTATGGAAAAAAAAAAGGTATGAGCATTGTTGAAAAAAATGCACATTATGGGAGGATCCAAGATGGCAGATTAGACACAACTGCAGCACACAACACCCAGCGAGAGAGACGCAGAAACCCAGAGATCTCCTAGCTCCAACCGAGGTACCAGGTGCATTTCAACGGGTCTGGTCCGAGGGTGAGCAAAGCCCAGTCAGGGCAGACTCAGGTGGGGAGGGGTGCTGTTTCACCCAGAAAGTGCATCTGACCAGCGAGTTGGAGGCTCCATCTCTGGTGCTCCTGTCTAGACACAGTGCTTTCCCCAAAGCCTCAACAATACATAGAACAGGGGATCTTTGGCAGTCAAGCACCGGGAATTACAAGTGTGGAGTTGAATAAGAGTCTGCAGACTGAGCTATCACCCCCTCCTCCTGCCTGGAGAGAGAGGGAGCTGTAAGCAGGAGCAGATGGGCGGCCCCCACCCCATGATTGGAGAGAAAGAAAGCTGAAAAGGGGAGACTGCTGGGTGTGGCTGGGTGGGTCCCTAACCTCCCCTCACAAACCCCAGAGGGCTGAAGCTCTGACTCTAGTGGGTTGCGTAGCCAATGCCACAGCCTGAGAGGAACCCCGAATGATCCAGCCCAGTGGAAGAAGGGCACAACCCACCACTAGAGGGGTGGGACTGGGCTACCTGTTTTAACAAAAAACACAGGAAGCCTGCGGAGCAATGGGATGACAACCCAGCAGCCCCTACAGGTCTGCTGAAGAGGCAGGCCTAATCTCCCAGCATAAACAATAAAGACAAAGGAAGCTTCCCTAGTAACCTGAAGGAGTCCCTAGAAACCCAATAGTGCCCCCAGGCAGACAAGCGACCTCATCAAGCAGCTCTCTTACACCACAGCCAGGTAAAGCGACAAAGATGGGAAAAACCCAGTGCAAAAAAGGTGAAACCACCAAAGACCAGAACACTTCTTCTCCTTCAAGGGATCACAACTCCTCAACAACACAGGATCACAACTTGACTGAGAAGGAGTGCAAAGAATTGACAGAAACAGGATTCAGAAGTTGGACAATAACAAACTTCTCAGAGCTAAAGGAACACGTTCTAACTAATGCAAAGAAACAAAAAACCTTGAAACGGTTAGACGAAATGCTAACTAAAATAATCAGCTTAGAGAAGAACATAAATGACTTGATGGAGCTGAAGAACACAGCACGAGAACTACGTGAAGCAAACACAAGTTTTAATAGCCAAATCGATCAAGAAGAAGAAATGATATCAGAGATTGAAGATCAACTCAATGAAATAAAAAGAGAAGGCAATACAAGAGAAAAAAGAGTGAAAAGAAATGAACAAAGCCTCCAAGAAATATGGGATTATGTGAAAAAACATAATCTATGCTTGATTGGTGTACCTGACTATGACGGGGAGAATGAAGCCAAGCTGGAAAACACACTCCAGGATATTATCCAGGAGAACTTCCCAAACCTAGCAAGGCAGTCCAAATTTCAAATTCGAGAAATACAGAGAACTCCACAAAGATATTCCTCAAGAAGAGAAACCCCAAGCCACATAGTCATCAGATTCACCAAGGTCGAAATGAAGGAAAAAATGCTAAGGGCAGCCAGAGAGAAAGGTCAGGTCACCCACAGAAAGAAGCCAATCAGACTCACAGCAGATCTCTCAGCAGAAACTCTACAAGCCAGAACAGAGTGGGGGCCAATATTCAATATCCTTAAAGAAAACAACTTTCAATCCAGAATCTCATATCCAGCCAAACAAAGCTTCATAAGTGAAGGAGAAATAAAATCCTTTACGGACAAGCAATTATTGAGAGATTTTGTCACCACCAGACCTGCCCTACAAGAGCTCCTGAAAGAAACACTGAGCATGGAAAAGAACAAGTACCAGTCACTTCAAAAGCAAACCAGTTGGCAAAGACCAAAAATGCAATGAAGAAAATGAGTCAACTAATGAGAATGAGAAAGAAAACCAGCCAGTAACAAAATGGCAGGATCAAATTCATACATAACAACATTAACATTGAATGTAAATGGCCTAAATGCCCCAATCAAAAGACACAGACTGGCAAATTGAATAAAAAGTCAGAACCCATCGGTGTGCTACATTCAAGAAACCCATTTCACATACAAAGACACACATAGACTCAAAATAAAAGGATGGAAGAAGATTTACCAAGCAAATGGAGAACAAAAAAAAGCAGGGGTTGCAATCCTAGTCTGTGATAAAATGCACTTCAAACCAACAAAGATCAAAAGAGACAAAGAAGGATATTACATAATGGTAAAAGGATCCACCAGGAAGAGCTAACTATCCTAAATATATATGCCCCCAACACAGGAACACCCGGATACATAAAGCAAGTTCTTAATGACCTAAAATGAGATTTAGACTCCCACATAATAATAGTGGGAGACTTCAATACTCCACTGTCAATATTAGACAGATGAACGAGACAGAAAATTAACAAGGATATCCAGGACTTGAATGCAGAGCTGGACCAAGCAGATCTAATAGACATATACAGAGTGCTCCACCCCGAATCCGCAGAATATACATTATTCTCAGCACCACATTGCACTTATTCTAAAATTGACCACATCATTGGAAGCAAATCACTTCTTAGCAAATGCAAAAGAACAGAAATCATAACAAACAGTCTATCAGACCACAGCGCAATGAGACTAGAACTCAGGATCAAGAAACACACTCAAACCCGCACAACCACTTGGAAACTGAACAACTTGCTTCTGAATGTTGACTGGATAAACAATGAAATGAAGGCGGAAATAAAGATGTTCTTTGAAACCAACCAGAATGAAGACACAACTTACCAGAATCTCTGGGACACCTTTAAAGCAGTATCAAGAGGGAAATTTATAGCAACAAATGCCCACCAGAGAAGAGAGGAAAGACTAAAATAGACACCCTATCATCGAAATGGAAAGTACTACAGGAGCAAGATCAAAAAAACTCAAAAACTAGCAGAAGACAAGAGATAACTAAGATCAGAGCAGAACTGAAGGAGATAGAGCCACAGAAAACCCTTCAAAAAATCAATAAATACAGGAGCTGTTTTTTTGAAAAGATCAAAAAAATATACAGACCACTAGCCAGATTAATAAAAAAGAAAAGGGAGAAGAATCAAATAGATGCAATAAAAAACGACAAAGGGGATATCACCACTGATCCCACAGAAATACAAACTACCATCAGAGATTACTACAAACAGCTCTACTCTCATAAACCATTAAACCAGGAAGAAATGGATAAATTCCTAGACACTTGTACTCTATCAAAACTAATCCAGGAGGAAGCTGAAACCCTGAATAGACCAATAACAAGGGCTGAAGTTGAGGCAGCAATCAATAGCCTACCAACCAAAAAGTCCAGGTCCAGATGGGTTCACAGCCGAATTCTACCAGACATACAAAGACGAGCTGGTTCCATTCCTTCTGAAACTGTATCAAACAATACAAAAGGAGGGAACCCTCCTTAACTCATGTTATGAGACCAACATCATCCTAATACCAAAACCAGGCAGAGACTCAACTAAAAAAGAAAACTTCAGGCCAATATCCATGATGAACACCGATGCAAAAATCTTCAATAAAATACTGGCAAACAGATTGCAACAGCACATCAAGAAGCTTATCCATTATGACCAAGTAGGCTTCATCCCGGGAATGCAAGGCTGGTTCAACATACGCAAATCCATAAATGTAATCCATCACATAAACAGAACCAAAGACAAAAACCACATGATTATCTCAATAGATGCAGAGAAGGCCTTCAATAAAATTCAACAGCCTTTCATGCTAAAAACTCTCAATAAACTAGGTATTGGTGGAACATATCATAAAATGATAAAAGCTATATATGACAAACCTGCAGCCAATATCATACTGAACAGGCAAAAGCTGGAAGAATTCCCTTTGAAATCAGGCACTAGACAAGGATGCTCTCTCTCACCACTCCTGTTCAACATAGTATTGAAAGTTCTAGCCAGAGCAATCAGGGAAGAAAAAGAAATAAAGGGTATTCGATTAGGAAAGGAGGAAGTCAAACTGTCTCTATTTGCAGATGGCATGACTGTATATCTGGAAGACCCCATCGTCTCAGCCCAAAATCTTCTCAAACTGATAAGCAACTTCAGCAAAGTCTCAGGATACAAAATCAATGTGCAAAAATCACAAGCATTCCTATATACCAATAACAGACAAAAAAGAGCCAAATCAAGAGTGAACACTCATTCACAATTGCTACAAAGAGAATAAGATACCTAGGAATACAACTAAAAAAGGATGTAAAGGACCACTTCAAGGAGAACTACAAACCACTGCTGAACGAAATAAGAGAGGACACCAACAAATGGAGAAATATTCCATGCTCATGGTTGGGAAGAATCAATATCATGAAAATGGCCATACTGCCCAAAGTAATCTATGGATTCAATGCTATCCCCATCAAGCTACCAATGACCTTCTTCACAGAACTGGAAAAAACCACTTTAAACTTCATATGGAATCACAAGAGACCCTGCATAGCCAAGACAATCCTAAGCAAAAAGAACAAAGTTCGAGGCATCACACTGCCAGATTTCAAACTACATTACAAGGCTATAGTAATCAAAACAGCATGGTACTGGTACCAAAACAGACATACACCAATGGAACAGAAGAGAGACCCCGGAAAAAACACCACACATCAACAACCATCTGATCTTTGACAAACCCAGCAAAAACAAGCAATGGGGAAAGGACTCCATGTTTAATAAATAGTGTTGGGAAAACTGGCTAGCAATGCACAGAAAGCAGAAACTGGACCCCTATCTGTCACCTTACACTAAAATTCTCTCCAGATGGATCAAAGATTTAAATATAAAACCTAACACCATAAAAACAATAGAAGAAAACGTAGGTGAAACCATCCAGGATATAGGCATAGGCAAGGGCCTCATGACTAAAACACCAAAAGCAATGGCAATAAGAGCCAGGATAGACAAATGGGATCTAATTAAACTCCATGGCTTCTGTACAGCAAAAGAAACCATCATTAGAGTGAATCGGCAACCAACAGAATGGGAAAAAATTTTTGCAATCTACCCATCTGACAAAGGGCTAATATCCAGAATCTACAAAGAACTAAAACAGATATACAAGAAAAAAACAACCCCATTCAAAAGTGGGCAAAGGATATGAATAGACACTTTTCAAAAGAGGACATACATGAGGCCAACAAACATAAGAAAAAATGCTCATCATCACTGGTCATTAGAGAAATGCAAATCAAAACCACACTGAGATATCATCTCATGCCAGTTAGAATGGTGATCATTAAAAAATCAGGAGACAACAGATGCTGGAGAGGATGTGGAGAAATAGGAACACTCTTTCACAGTTGGTGGGAGTGTAAATTAGTTCAACCATTGTGGAAGACAGTGTGGTGATTTCTCAAGGATCTAGCGATAGAAATTCCATTTGACCCAGTAATCCCACTGTTGGGTATATACCCAAAGAACTATAAATCGTTCTGTTATAAAGACACATGCACACGTATGTTCATTGCAGTCCTGTGTATAATAGTAAAGAGCTAGAACCAACCCAAATGCCCATCAATGATAGACTGGACAAAGAAAATGTGGTACATATACACCATGGAATACTACGCAACCATAAAAAACGATGAGTTTGTGTCCTTTGTAGGGACTTGGATGAATCTGGAAACCATCATTCTCAGCAAACTGACCCAAGAACAGAAAGCCAAGCACCATATGTTCTCACTCATAGGTGGGTGTTGAACAACAAGAACACGTGGACTCAGGGAGAGGAGCATCACACACAGGGGACAGTTGGGGAGGGTAGGGGAGAGACAATGAGGGTGGGGATGGAGGGGAGGGTGGGGAGGGATAACATGGGGAGAAATGTCAGATATAGTATGCACCTAAAGTTAAAAAAAAGAAAAGAAAAGAAACTCTGTCTCTATTTAAAAAAGTAATAAAAAGAAGAAAATAATTAAATAAATAAATGCAAAAAAATGCACATTATGCTGTTATTTTTTAATAAATTTGATATTTTATGATAATTTAAGGGAACTATATCTCTAGCAATATTACTAGTATAATTTTTTAAAATAAGGTTTTATATATATAAATATATATATTTATAATATGTCATATGTTGGGTCCTTTATGCACACAATTTAATTCTTATAAGAATCATACATAAATGCATGTATTATCCTCATTTACAAATAGAAAAAGTGCAGTGAGATTAAAATACTTCTCCAAGAATATACAGTCAGTATGTTGGAACACTGTGGATGCTTTTCCCTACCATAATATGTTGCCTTCATGAGTATTTTTAAAGATAAATTATTTATTTTTGAAAAAATGCCAATGGTATCTCAAGTTAGTATAAATATCTGTGTTTAAACTATGAAAACCAAATTATGCTGCTTGCCATTCTCTGAAGATAATTTAACATAGTACAGCTGATACTTTTTGGTTATATAAAAATCACTAATGTGAATATTATATAATACAGAACAGCATGTACTGAGGATTCCTTTTTGTTTTAACTTTAATTTTTCCTCAAATCTTACCGGTTCATAGAACAATCATGGGAAGTTCTGGAATGATAAAAATATTGCCTGTGATATTGTGATATAATGATAAATACATATTTGGTCTTCATCCCCAGTTCCCAGCACAGAGCTCCTAAAACGCTTGTAATAGCCTAAGTGTTAGGGGTGCTAGGAGCATTTTTTGTTCCAATATTTGGTCTTTGACCTTTGTTCCTGACCAAGATCTTTTAAATCTTATGGAATTTCCTGGGTTATAGAAGCATCTTTTGTGCAAATGAGGTGACTCTTGATGGGCTCCTGGATAGAAATGGTCACCAAGAGACCAAGCAATGATTAGAAGCTTTCAGCTTTCAGCCCAACCCCTATCCTCCAAGAAATAAAGAGGACTGGAGATTAAGTTAATAATTAATCATGCTGTTATGTGTCTTTATAATAAAATGTCTAATAATCCTTTGGGTATATACCCAACAAACATGAGAAAAAGCTCATCAACACTGGTCATTAGAGAAATGCAAATCAAAACCACAACGAGATACCAACTCATGCCAGTTAGAATGGAAATCATTAAAAAGTCAGGAAACAACAGAAGCTGGAGAGGATGTGGAGAAATAGGAATGCTTTTACACTGTTGGTGGGAGTGTAAATTCGTTCAACCATTGTGGAAGAGTGTGGTGATTCCTCAAGGATCTAGAACCAGAAATACCATTTGACCCAGCAATCCCATTACTGGATATGTACCCAAAGAATTACAAATAATTCTTCTATAAAGACACACGCATATATATGTTCATGGCAGCATTGCTCACAATAGGAAAGACTCGGAACCAACCCAAATGCCCATCAATGATAGACTGGATAAAGACATTGTGGCACATATACATCAGGGAATACTATGCTGTCATAAAAAAACATGAGTTTGTGTCCTTTTCAGGAACATGGAGGAAGCTGGAAACCATCATTTTCAGAAAACTGACACAAGAACAGAAAACCAAACACCTCATGTTCTCGTAAGTGGGAGTTAAACAATGAGAACACACGGACACAGCGAGGGGAACATGACACACTGGGGCCTGTTGGGGGCGGGGGACTAGGGGAGGGAGAGCATTAGGACAAATACCTAATGGAGATGACGGGTTGATGGGTGCAGCAAACCACCATGGCGTGTATATACCTATGTAACAAACCTGCACGTTCTGCACATGTATCCCAGAACTTAAAATGTAATAAAAAATATTTGAAGGCCATGGAGGTGTTTATTTCATAAGAACTATAGCAATTCAGATCTTCTTTGCTTAGCCAAGTCATGTGTGAGGATTTGGGATGTTTTATCTTTTCACACGGGAAAGGATGGAATTTTGCCCTTATTATTAAAGATCTTCATATATTAACGTCACAATCACTTACATTTATTGAACATATTTTGTGTTGCAGACAGACACAGCACTTTACAAAAGCCTTAACTAATTTAATCTTCACAATATTGCTATGAGGAAAGCACTATTATTTTCCCTCTCACTTTATGGCCGAGGAAATGGAAGCACAGAGAAGTTAGGATAAGCTTGAGGTTGCCTAGTATGTATGTGAGGCATATGGTTCAGATTCCAGCTCCGGCATTTTTGACTCTAGAGCCCACTATATCCTACTTACTTTCCTGTAATATCACATTGCTTAAAATCTGACTTGTTTTAAAATGACAACTCTTCTTTTTTTGTTTCCTTTATTCCTTGCATTATGAGAATGGTATCCATAGTGGTCAAAGTTTTATGAGTAGATTTTATTTTTTTACTGAGAGATTCTTCTATAAAGAAATATGTTTCTGAGATTTTCCAGAAAATATATGGTAACAAAATAATTTGCAAAAAAGAGTCTATATTAATAAGAGCAGCAATATTTGTATATTGTATTTTCTTTCTGTATAGGTATGCCAATCTATATTTCTCTGCTATTATAAAATAATAGGTCAAACCCTAGGCCCTAGCTCATTACACCCTGTTCTCTTGATTGTAAGGTAATTTATTGCAATATTTTATTGAGGGCCTCTCTTACAGTAGGTACTATGTTAATTTTGTGGCCACTGTGATAAATGATAAATAGCAGGAAGCCCTAATTTCAAGGAACTCATAGTCCAGTGGCAGTGATAGACGTTTGCTCACCATTCATCCAATGATCCAATGGGAGCCTGCCACAGTGTTGTGTACTGCAACTCGCAAGACAAGAAACTCCGAATAACAAAGTAAGACATAGTCTCTGGTCTCAAGGAGATGTAAATAATTAGAATACAACATAATGATTGCCAATGAATGACATAGAAGATGTCTGGTAGCATTGCGAATGGACATAAAGGCTTCAGAGAGGAGGTGATATTTGAATTCAGTCTTAAAGGATGAGTAGTTGCCTCCCTTGTGGTCAATTGGGAGCAGTATGCCAGAAAGAAAAATTATGTTACTAAGTAGAGGCATAGTAAGCTAGGAGAATCTGGAAATGTTATGGGAATATAAGCAGTTAAATGGGGTTAGACTGTAAGAACATTTTGGGAGTAATAGAAAATGAGGTTAGAGTCACAGAACGGGCTCATGTCATGCATAACCCATATTTACTTTGTCATAATAATTTATTATACCATATATGGCAGTACGTAAAAAAACACACAGAATGTCTTGCTCATGGTATAGAGATTGTTTGACCCTAAATTATTTTTCTAAATGTGTGCTTTTGAGGAATAGTCAGCGTATGTGTAGGTACACGTATTTTGATCTTATTGCTTGAAAGATCTGGGTGATTTGGCAAAAAACACAAAAACCATTCTGAGATTTTTGTTACATTAAAAGAAAAAAATTCATGTTTGAGATGTATAATTTTTTTTTGAAATAATACAATTCTGTGTACTGAGAACATTCTGATCAGCCAAAGAGCTTTTTCTTACAATTCTAAACAATCACAATAAGTAAATATTTTGCTCAGGTATCATGTGTTATTTTGGTTTTCTCTCCAACCGTCTATGGTACTGCTTTTTAGATTATTAAAATCACTTGCATCTGTTATGATTCTTTTTGGAGTTGACATTTTAAATTTATTTGTAATCTCATTTGCTGTTTTCCTTACATTTTTTTTTTTTTTTTTTTTTTTTATCAGACTGCCTATTTCTTATTTGCAAGTCAAGAACCTTTTCTCTAAGTGGGTTTGCACTTTTTATGTGCCTACGACAGAAAAACTGCCAAAAATAAAAAATATTGAAAGGTGAGTTTAGTTCAATCGCTCAGTACTTTTGAGTTATTATACTTTCTTTTCAATTCCAGGAAGCTTCTCAGCTTGGTAAACAAGTGAAGATGGTTTTGCGGATCTCTTTTTCTCAAGGGAAGTTTTTCCACAGTACAGCCACTTAGAATGGAGTTTTAATAGTTCAGATTTAAACTAGCTGGAATTGAAATACGTTGTGGTAAGAACTAACATAAAGGTAAAAAGAGAATGCTGTAGGAATCTGTCTGGGTCTTTTAGGGTCAGAGAAAGCTTCCCAAAGGAAGGGCAGGCTAGGTTGATATCTGAAGCATAATTAGGGGTTTGCCAGAAAGGGAACTGAGTGAGTGATAGAAAGCACTGTGGATTTAGGGAATGGGCTCATCAGAGAGCCCTAGGAACTTCTTACTGCATCTGAAATATTTTGAAGAAGTCAGTGGACATTTAATAAACATTGAGTGATTCAATAATTGACATTTTGCCCATTACATTTTACATTACTAAACTTCTCTGTGATTAAATATTCCAAACTCCCCACAAATTCAAGAAGCCTGTCCTATATTGGATTTTTCTTCTCCCTAAAGCATAACTAGAATCTTGCAATTTGCTTCTAATTCACAATGGGACACCCTCAGAAACATTATTTGGGGAGATTTTCTTCCTCCTTTTGTATTCTTATTGCTTTCCTCCAGGTCAATGTGTTGTGATACTAAGAAAACCAAGACACAATCCAATCTTCAAAGAACTTCGAATTGCCTAGAAACTATTAGCCAAGTAAATGTGGAACTCGATAATACACATTAAGTCCTAAAATATAGGTAGAGGTTCAAGTGAAGAAAGATCACTTTTAAAACAAAGATCAGTTAAAATATGGGATTTTGTAAGTGTGGACTGTGTAGCAATGTCCTCCCAAGCAGAAGTGGAAAAATAAAATAGAAAAAGCATAGAACTACTTGGAGGAACAGAAAATTAGTTTGGCTGGAACATTTGATTAGTGGAGAGTAATTGCAGAAAAGAAAGCTGGAAGAATAGCTTGGGGCCAGGTTGTGGAGATTTAGAAAGCAAGGATTAGAGGGTAAGATTTAATATACTAGAATAAGGTCAAGAAATTTGACAGAGGAGTAGCATGAAGAAACGTTTGCATTTAGAGCATTTGGCAGCAATGTGTCAGCAGACCTGGGTAGGAGAGATTCCTGGATTGGAGACACAGTCAGGAGATATATCGGTAAGAACTAATGAGGTTCTCAATAAGAAAAATGGAAATGCATTCTAGAGACATGTTGGTGGGGTTGGCCATGTTTGGAAATGGTGGCATAGGGAGAGGAAGTAGCCAAAAATAAACTCTAGATGTTCTTTGAGACCAGAAGAACAGTGAAGCTATGAAAAGAAATCACATTTCAGGAGGAGGAGTTGGTTTTGAAAAGATATGTTGATCATTTTAGTTTTTTATGTATCAAAGTGGAGAATTCCAACAACTTTCAGGTATAAATTTAGAAACCATAAGCATACATGGACATTGAAGACATAGAGAATGGTAAGATCCTGAGAGAAAAAGTAATTAAGAAAGAGTTTCAAAAAGAAAATTTGGGAAAATGCAGTAAAAATAGAGAAATAGGTATGTATCCTTGGAATTGAAATACACTGTGGTAAGAACTAACATAAAGGTAAAAAGGGGATGCTGTAGGAATCTGTCTGGGTCTTTTAGGATCAGAGAAAGCTTCCCAAAGGAAGGGCAGGCTAGGTTGATATCTGAAGCATAATTAGGGGTTTGCCTGAAAGGGAACTGAGTGAGTGATAGAATGCATTGTGGATTTAGGGAATGGGCTCATCAGAGAGCCCTAAGAAGCCCTCAGTCCTTCGTGAGGTTTCTCCGTAGGAATCTGATAACAAGGCCTATGTATTCCTTTAGGCATAAATCTCTTACAACTCAGGTTATATTTTTCCCCCAAAGAAGCTCTCTGGCTCAGAAAATCATCCTGTTCTAAAAGTTCTTGTACAATTCTGATCTTGCTTAATTGAAAACTGTACATCCAAGTTGCATTGCAGCTGGGTGCGGTGGCTCATGCCTGTAATCCCAGCACTTTGGGAGGTCGACTCGGGTGGATCATGAGGTCAGGAGTTTGAGACCCACTTGCACTGCAAAGACCTCTAAATTTATCTGGATTTTCTGGATAATAAGCAAACAAGGATTTTCATTAATAACTTCCACTGCATTGGCTATAAGTAAAAATTTAAACTTATGTTTTATAGTTTTAGATCCTGTCTTTTCTTTCAAACTTTTCTTGAAGTATGCACTGTATCTAGAATTTCTTCCATGTCCATCCAGGGTTTGTTTCTCCATTGAACATTTGCTGTGCTCTCTGACCATCTTCTGTTGTTTTCCTTTGCATGTTAAGATGCATATCTTCTTTTATACTCATCAGCTCTTATAGGCTCACTAGAAGCTTTCATATTTTGTAAGATATTTAAAATTATTTCATGATTCTATGAATAGTAATAAACATTGCTTAGGAATATTGTAATTGTAATACTAATACCAATAATGTCAAGCAATAGTAATATAAATACTCCTAAAATAACTAATACCAATAAATATTTGTTGAGTGTTAACTGTTTTCTAGGGCTGCCCTGTTCAATATAATAGCCACTAGTCATGTGGCTATTGAATACTTGAAAGGGGGCTAGACCAAGTTCAGATGTGTTCTAGGTGTAAAATACACATCAGTTATCAAAGATTTTGTAGATAAAATGTAAAATGGCCAGGCATGGTGGCTCACACTTGTAATCCCAGCACTTTAGGAGGCCGAGGCAGCTGAATCACGAGGTCAGGGTTAGAGACCAGCCTGGTCAACATAGTAAAACCCTGTCTCTACTAAAAATACAAAAAATTAGCCAGGCGTGGTGGTAGGCGCCTGTAATCCCAGCTACTTGGGAGGCTGAGGCAGGAGAATCACTTGTACCTGGGAGGTGGAGGCTGCAATGAGCTGAGATGACACCACTGAACTGCAGCCCAGGCAACAGTGCAATTTTCCAAAAAAAAAGAAAGAAAAGAAAAAAGAAAAGAAAGAAAAAACATAAAATATCTCAATAATTTTTAATATTGATTGCATGCTAAAATAATGCTGCAGATGTATTGGATTTAAAACATATATTATTAAGGCTAATTGCCTCTGCTCTTTTTAAGCTTTCACAGCCCTCATACATGTTTTTTGTTTTTAATGTGGCTACTAGAATATTTATAATTACATATGTGGCTTGCATTTGTGGCCAGCGTTGTATTTTACTGGATAGCACTGTTTTAGGGCATGTTTGCAAAAGTTTTGCACAAGTTGTCCTCTAAATTCCACACCTACTCCTGTAGGGTAGATATTATTTCCATGTTATAGATGCAGAAACTGAGGTCCCATCGCAGCTAAATCGTAGATAAGAGATCTATTTAGTCTCATCTTAAGCAGAAAGCTGTTTTATTAGACAGAATAACTTGTTGTTAGTCTGAGAAGTACACATTTTAGAAATTGCTTCTGTCTTCACTTTCAAAGTAACTTTTTCATTAGTGTATGACACTTGAGATTGCCTTCATTACCACAGTCAGTGTTAAAGGTATAGAACACTTTAGATGGGTGTGCACTGTGCAAATGAATTATGCATACCAAAATATGTGGTATATACCACAACGTGTGATGTATATCAACCTAGGTTCAAATGCAAGGCTAGGTAACTACCTGCAACTGGAAGTTCTTATGGAGACTAAATGCAAGGGTCTCTTTTAAATTCTGCTCCAGTTAGAATTGAACGCATGTGTGCAGGCAGGGATATTGCCAATACTTTGCAGTCCACTGGGATAAAAAAACTTGATACCAGTTGGGTTTTTAGCCTCTTTGGTTTCTAATTGGAGCTTGGTGTTCCGATTTCCCAACAGAGCCCAGGTGGTGCTTCTATTTAATGAACTGTAGGAATTTCCTTTGGGTCTAACTTTATAGTTATTATACCCTTGCATGGAAATGAATCTTAGAGAAGTCTTGCTTCAATTTTTTTAAATAAAGTCACTTGTTTATTTTTTATTGAATTGTTATCATTCCTACAGATGTCCCCTAAGATGGAAAAATCTGTAAGTTATTCTCTGAAGAATCTTGATTCCTTTCTGCTCTTGACATGTTATTTTCATCCAGAGGCTCCTGAAACAGCCCCTGTCGTATTCAGAGCCTGGGAGACTATGTTTTCTTTTCATTTGTCCCACATTCACCTCTTCAAGTTTTAAGAGTTCCCTGATATTTGGTTAATCATTCATCTACTCATGTATTATTAATATCAATATAAACAGTTGAACATTGTGTACTGGCTTGTACTCTATCCCTGGAGATCAGAATGAACCAACTTTTTATATTTCAGATTCAGTAGAAGGTGTGTTGCAGGTTTTCTCAGGGAGTTTTGGTCTATTGATGTCAGTTCTATCCTAAGGCACATTTTAAAAACTATTAATATTATAACACATAAAAGACAATGATCCTTGGCTGAAATTTTGTTTAAGGGATCTTAATATGTATTTTAAAATATTTACAATTATTTTTTCTTGGAACACTTATACTTCCTTAGTCAATCATGTACTATTATAATGCAAGTTCTCAACAATTCTGAAATTTTAGCAACCATGTGTAATATTTTATAAAATAATTCATGTAATGAGCATGTATGTAACACTTTGTCTATGCCAAATACCATTCCATGGGAATGAGAAAATATTTACTCAGTAGTGCTGTGGTTAAAAAATGCAACTATGTATAACCCGGTGATTTGAATGAATCATTAAAAACTAAGCACATTTTGGGGTATAAAATGTTCTTTACTATTTATTTAGTTAATAAGTAATATTTTTATTGTTTAGAAATGTGTGAAAATGTAATATAGCACTGATTATATTTGAGGACCTAAGTTTTTATAAAGAATGAAAACTTTTACTTGTGAAACCATCTACCTGTCCATCCATTCATCTGCCTGTTCATTTATTTACTGATTAATGATTTAGGACCACTTTTTACTTCAAAAGGGGTTTTAATTAAGTTTGTGGTGTTTGAATATATAAAAGAACAAATGGCTTAAACAGAATACCAATCATGATCAGAAATAATTTAGAAACAGGAAAATATTTGTACTGGGATTTATAGAGAGATAGTCAGAACAACAACCAAACCCTACATTTTTCTGTTCTCTTCCTCTGGACAAAAGGGAAACAACACAGAATGAATCACAAGTTTTGTATAACAAGACAAGCAAATATGTGTTCATCTGGAGAGAGATTCTTTTCTTGGTAATAAATTCTCAGAAAGCATTTTTGGTGGTTTTTCACGTAAGGATGTCAAGTAATAACATTTTCATTATGAGAACTAGTGTTCAAATGACATTACATAGTAACTCTAAAGACATTTTTATACTTGTAACCATGCTAACATAATCCAGGTACACTGTCTCAGTAGATGTAATTTAATAAATAGAAAGCATACGTAACACCTAAAAAAGTAGGCAGAGCCCAAATCCTGTAGGTGTTTATGCTCTCCAATATCATTGTTTTCAGCTGACCTCTAGCACACTCTTGAAGGTAACTAAAGTAGTGCTTCTTGACTGGTGATTATACTTTGTTCCATTGCTTGGAGGAATTCAATATTTAACTAATAATTGATATGCATTCTGCAACACGGAATGATGCTGTGATATCTATCCCTACAAGTGTTAGTACTTGGGAGATCCTATTCTCCCTGATTTCAAAGATGCCTCTCCATGTGCTCCACAGTATCAGAAACAAATTTTACCATAGCAATTGTTATAGAGGGTGTTTTAATTTAAATCTCATTTTATTTCATGTTTTAGTGTGACTTCTTTAGTCTCTGAGCTACTTGAGAGCAAGTACTCCTCATTGCATCTCCAACATGTGGAATAAATGTGACCCACAGAAATATTCCATACAGTTGGGGATAAAAAATTAAAAAGCTGGCTAGGCACAGTAGCACGTGCTGGTAATCCCAGCACTTTGTGAGGCTGAGTTGGGAGGACTGTTTGAGTCTAGGAGTTTGAGGTCAGCCTGGGCAAAATAGCAAGACCCCATCTCTTAAAAAAAAAAAAACCTAAAAATTGGCAAGGCATGATGGCATGCACCTGTAGTCCCAGCTACTAGGGAGGCTGAGGCAAGAGGATCACTTGAGCCAGGATGTCAAGGCTGTAGTGAGCCATGATTGTGCCACTGCACTCCAGCCTGGTGACAGAGCGAGACACTGTCTCAAAAAATAATAAGTAAGTGCCTAGTTTTCAATCCTCTGCACTGTAACAGTTGAAGAATCCTTTGCTCCAATGGAAGATAACAGACACCACAGGGCTGCCAAGGGCCAGTCAGTGACAACAGGGAGGACAAGCTCCCTGATGAGAACAGGGCAACACTCTCTAAAATGAAATCTCGCGTGATATTTGAGAAACCTGGATTGTAGTGCAAAATTTGTGACAATTCTTGCCTTCTGTATGTTTTAGCAGGTAACAACATAATTCTTCAAGTGTTCTTTTCTGGAGTTAAGATAGTTAATTTTGAATAAACTAGGCCTGAAATATTATGGGAAAAAGAAAGAAAAAAAAAAAAGAAATATTCCATACATATTTGGCAAATAAATAAATGAATACATGAATTAATTTAGCATTGATTGGCATTTCCTTCCAGACAAAGGACCACGCCCAAGAGATCTAAAGTGATCCCATAACAATGTTCTGTAACATATTTTTGCATTCTAGGATAATTTTATGTGGCTACCTTTCAAATATTTGGTAATTACAGATAAAGTCAGATTCGGCCAGCAGGCTGATTGGTGGTGTTATATTTTGAATGAGATTCTGTTCTGCAATTTTTGAGCATCAAGTAACTTATTTGTCTTGATTCCATCTAGTAAAGTTCAGGTTTTTCTTGTCAAATTCATAGAAGATGGATTTGTAATTTGTAAATCTAAATGCCAGTTTATTGATTTACAGGAGGGATACCTTTAATTGAGAAAACAGAATTATTGGTGCCACAGGGCTCCCCCTTCCAGAAAGAGTTTCACATAAATTACAAGTCAGAAGATGGCACGATAACAGCATACAATAATTTTTGGATGCTCATGAAGGTATGTGTATCTGGGCTATGGCAGCCAACTGGTTCACCCTTTTTGACTTGAAAGGCATTTTTGTCTAAGAAGCTGCTCCAGTCCGTTGGCCAACTGATGTTTTTGGTGAAGAGACCCTGAACACAGATCTAGCTGATGTTAACAGGTGTACCATGAAAAAGTAGTTTCATGATGAAATAAATCTAAGAAAAAAAAAAAAGCAAACTATAGACTCTTATTTGAGATTAATAGTTGACAATAGGAATCCTTCTATAAAGAGATTGTTTCACTTCTTTTACCTCGGTTTCATTGAAGGGTTTGAATATTAGAACAATTATTCTTGGCCCAACTATAAATATGTATTCAACAAAAATTTGTGGAGCCATGATTGTGGCAGACACTATACAGGGTATCCAGAGGATACAGATCTGAAATAAACAAACATGGCCTGTATTTTCCCAGCACTAGCAATGTAGTGGCAGGGAGGGAAAATCAATAGTGAAGGAAACTCAAAACCAAAAAGCAATGACAATTGGTGATATGTCACATAAAGAAACTAAACAGGATACTGAGATTCTGAATCATGGGAAGGAACCCACTTTTGACACTGCAGATCAAGGACAGTGTGTATGAGGAAGTGAAGTATAAATTGTGTAGTGTATAAAGTGTGAAGTCAGAGGAAGTACCAGCCACAGAGAGTAGAGAGGATTTAGACGGAGGGAGCATCAAGTTCAACTGAAGAGTATTCAGCAAAAATGACACCAGAAGACCCTGCCTTTGGGGTATTTAGAACCAAATGGGGTTCCTGTTTGTTGATGGTCCTCTGGGGGAAGAGTTAAATTTCATCCTGGGAATGTCAAATAAATTCAGGCCCCCCTAAAAGAACTTGAAAAAAATCATGTCTACCACCTCTTGCTTGTAAGTGAGAATATGAAGAATTCCTTTCTAGATGCCCCTGAAAAAAAATCATCCCAGGCCAGGCAGAGTGGCTCATGTCTGTAATCCAAGCACTTTGGGAAGCTGAGGTGGGTGGATCACCTGAGGTCAGGAGTTTGCGACCAGCGTGACCAATATGGTAAAACCCTGTCTCTACTGAAAAAACAAATATTAGCTGGGTGTGGTGGTGTGCATCTGTAGTCCAGGACAGAGCACCTGGGAAAAAAGGCGACTATGAGTCCAACTGCAGCAGCCTTAAACATACCTGCCCAGCAGCTCTGAATGGAACAACAGAGTTCACAGTTCAGCACTTGAGCTCCTATAAGGGTCAGACTGTCTCCTCAAGCAGCTTCCTGACCCCCATATATCCAAAGAGACACCTCATAAAGGAGAGCTCAGGCTGACATCTGGTGGGTATCCTTCTGGGACTAAGATAACAGAAGAAGAAATTTGCAGCAACACTTACTGTTCTGCAGCCACTGCAGGTGATTCCCAGGCAAGCAGGGTCTGGAGGGAACCTCCAGCAGTCCTACAGCAGAGACCTGACTGTTAAAAGGAAAACTAAAAACAGAAAGAAATAACTTCATCGTCAACAAAAAGGACGTCCACACAGAGATCCCATCTGAAAGTCACCAACTACAAAGACCACAGGTAGATAAATCCACAAAGATGGGAAGAAACCAGCACAAAAAGGATGAAAACACCAAAAACCAGAACACCTCTCCTCCTCCAAAGGATGACAACTCCTCACCAGCTAGGGATCAAAGATGGATGGAGAATGAATCTGATGTACTGCCAGAAACAGGCTTCAGAAGGTGGGTAATAACAAAATTCTGAGAGCTAAAAGAACATGTGCTAACCCAATGCAAAGAAACTAAGAACCTAGAAAAAAGGTTAGATGAGATGCTAACTAGAATAAACAGCTTAGAGAAGAATATAAATGACTTGATGGAGCTGAAAAACACAGCACGAAAACTTCACAAAACATACACAAGCTTCAATAGCTGAATCGACCAAGCAGAAGAAAGGATATCAGAGATTGAATATCAACTAAATGAAATAAAATGAGAAGGGAAGATTAGAGAAAAAAAGAGTGAAAAGAAATGAACAAAGCATCCAAGAAATATGGGATTATGTGAAAAGACTTAATCTACATTTGATAGGTGTACCTGAATGTGATGGAGAGAATGAATCCAAGCTGGAAAACACTCTTCAGGATATTATCCAGGAGAACTTCCCCAACCTAGCAAGGCATGCCACCATTCAAGTCCAGAAAGTACAGAGAACGCCACAAAGTTATTCCTCAAGAAGAGTAACCCAAGGCACATAATCATCAGATTCACCAGGGTTGAAATGAAGGAAGAAATGCTAAGAGCAGCCAGAGAGAAAGGTCGGGCTATCCACAAAGGGAAGTCCATCAGACTCACAGCGGATCCCTCCGCAGAAACCCTACAAGCCAGAAGAGAGTAGGGGCCAGTATTCAACATCCTTAAAGAAAAGAACTTTCAACCTAGAATTTCATATCCAGCCAAACTAAGTTTTATAAGTGAAAGAGAAAGAAAATCATTTATGGACAAGCAATTGCTGAGAGATTTCATCGCCATCAGGCCTGTCTTACAAGAGTTCTTGAAAGAAGCACTAAACAAGGAAAGGAACAACCAGTACCAGCCACTCCAAAAACGTACCAAATGGTAAAGACCATTGATACAATGAAGAAAATGTGTCAACTAATGGGCAACACATCCAGCTAGCATCAAAATGGCAGTATCAAATTCACATATAATAATATTAACCTTAAATGGAAATGAGCTAAATGCCCCAATCAGAAGACACAGACTGGCAAACTGGATAAAAAGTCAAGACCCATTGGTGTGCTGTATGCAGGAAATACATCTCCATCTCATGTGCAAGGACACATATTGGTTCAAAATAAAGGGATGAAGGAAGATTTACCAAGCAAATGGAGAGAAAAAAAAAAAAATCAGGAGTTGCAATCCTAGTCTCTGATAAAATGCACTTTAAACCAACAAAGATCAAAACAGACAAAGAAGGGCATTATATAATGGTAAAAGGATCAATGCAACAAGAGCTAACAATCCTAAATATATATGCACCCAATACAAGAGCAACCAGATACATAAAGCAAGTTCTTATTGACCTACAAAGAGACTTAGACTCCCACACAATAATAGTTGGAGACTTTAACACTCCACTGTCAATATTAGACAGATCAATGAGACAGAAAATTAACAAGACTATCTAGGACTTAAACTCAGATCTGGACCAAGTGCACCTAATAGACATCTACAGAACTCTCCACCCTAAATCCACAGAATATGCATTCTTTTCAGCACCACATTGCACCTACTCTAAAATTGACCACATAATTGGAAGTAAATCACTCCTCAGCAAATGCAAAAGAATGGAAATCATAACAAACAGCCTATCAGACCACAGTGCAATCAAATTAGAACTCAGAATTAAGAAACTAACTCAGAACCGCACAGCCTCATGGAAACTGAACAACTGGATCCTGAATGTCAATTGGATAAAAAATTAAATGAAGGCAGAAAAAAAGATGTTCTTTGAAACCAATGAGAATGAAGACAGAATGTACCAGAATCTCTGGGACACATTTAAAGCAGTGTCTAGAGGAAAATTTATAACAATAAATGCCCACATGAGGGGAAAGATCTAAAATCAACACCTTATCATAAAAATTGAAAGAGCTAGTGGAGCAAGACCAAAAAAACTCAAAAACTAGCAGAAGACAAGAAATAAGATCAGAGCAGAACTGAAGGAGATAGAGACACAAAACACCCTTCAAAAAAATCAATAATTCCAGGAGCTGGTTTTTTTTTTTTTTTTTTAAAGATCGACAAAACAGACCACTAGCCAGATTAATAAAAAAGAACAGATAGAAGCAATAAAAAAACAGTAAAGGGGATATCATCACCACAGAAATACAAACTACCATCAGAGATTATTACAAACAACTCGATGCACATAAACCAGTAAACCAGGAAGAAATGGATAAATGCCTGGACACTTGCATCCTCCCAAGCCTAAACCAGGAAGAAGTTGAAACTTTGAATAGACCAACAACAAGGGCTGAAGTTGAGGCAGCAATTAATAGCCTACCAACCAAAAATGGTCCAGGTCCAGATGGGTTTACAGCTGAATTCTACCAGACATAGAGGGGCTGGTACCATTCCTTTTGAAACTATTCCAAACAATCCAAAAGAGGGAATCTTTACCAAATCATTTTATGAGACCAACATCATCCTGATAACAAAACCCGGCAGAGACTCAACAAGAAAAGAAAACTTCAGGCCAATATCCATTAAGAACATAGATGCAAAAATCTTCAATAAAATACTGGCAAACCGATTGCAACAGCACATCAAAAAGCTTATCCATCATGATCAAGTAGGTTTCATTCCAGGGATGCAAGGCTGGTTCAACATACGCAAATCTATAAACATAATTCACCACATAAACAGAACCAAAGACAAAAACCACATGATTATCTCGATAGATGCAGAGAAGGCCTTCCACAAAATTCAACAACCCTTTATGCTAAAACTCTCAATAAACTAGGTATCGAAGGAACATATCACAAAACAATAAAAGCTATTTATGACACATCTACAGCCAATATCATACTGAATGGGCAAAAACTGGAAGCATTCCCTTTGAAATCTGGCACTAGGCAAAGATGCCCTCTCTTACCGCTCCTATTCAATATAGTATTGGAAGTTCTAGGCAGAGCAATTAGGCAAGAAAAAAAAATAATAAAGGGGATTTTGGTTAGGAAAAGAGGAAGTCAAATTGTCTCTATTTGCAGACATCATTATATATTAAGAAGATCTCATCATCTCAGCCCCAAATCTCCTTAAACTGATAAGCAACTTCAGCAAAGTCTCAGGATACAAAATCAATGTGCAGAAATCATGAGCATTCCTATACACCAATAACAGACTTAAAGAGAGCCAAATCAAGAACGAACTGACATTCACAATTGCTACAAAGGGAATAAAATACCTAGGAATACAACTAACAAAGCAAGTAAAGGACCTCTTCAAGGACAGCTACAAACTGCTGCTCAAGGAAATAAGAGAGGACACAAACAAATGGAGAAACATTCCATGTTCATGGTTAGGAAGAATCAATATTGTGAAAATGGTCATACTGCCCAAACTAATTTATAGAGTTAATGCTATCCCCATCAAGCTACTTAGGACCCTCTTCACAGAACTGGAAAAAAACACCTTAAACTTCATATGGAACCAAAAGAGAGCCCACATAACCATGACAACCCTAAGGAAAAGAACAAAGCTGGAGGCATCATGCTACCTGACTTCAAACTATACTACAAGGCTACAGTAATCAAAACAGCATGGTACTGGTACCAAAACAGAGATATAGACCAATGGAACAGAACAGAGGCCCTGGAGGCAACATCACACATCTGCAACCATCTGATCTTTGACAAACCTGACAAAAACAAGCAAGGAGAGAGGATTCCCTGTTTAATAAATGGTGTTGGGAAAACTGGTTAGCCATGTGCAAAAAGCAGAAACTGGACACCTTCCTGACACCTTACGCTAACATTAACTCCAGATGGATTAAAGACTTAAACATAAGATCTAACACCATAAAAACCCTAGAAGAAAACCTAGGCAAAACCATCCAGGACATAGACATAGGCAAGGACTTCATGACTAAAACACTAAAAGCACTGACAACAAAAAACAAAACAGAAAAATGGGATCTAATTAAACTCCAGAGCTTCTGTACAGCAAAAGAAGCAATCATTAGAGTGAACCAGCAACCAATAGAATGGGAAAAAATTTTGCAATCTACCCATCTGACAAAGGGCTAATATCCAGAATCCACAAAGAACTAAAATAGATTTATAAGACAAAAACAAACAAACCCATTCAAAAGCGGGTGAAGGATATGAACACTTTTCAAAAGAGGACATATATGAGGCCAAGAAATGTATGAAAAAATGCTCGTCATCACTGATTATTAGAGAAATGCCAATCAAAACCACTTTGAGATACCATCTCATGCCAGTTAGAATGGTGATCATTAAAAAATCTGGAGACAACAGATGCTGGAGAGGATGTGGAGAAATAGGAAAACTTTTACACTGTTGGTGGGAGTATAAACTAGTTCAGCTATTGTGGATGACTGTGTGGTGGTACCTCAAGGACCTAGAAGTAGAAATTCCATTTGACCAGCAATCCCATTACTGGGTATGTACCCAAAGGATTATAAATCATTCTATTTAAAGACACATGCAGATGTATCTTCATAGCAGCAATATTTACAATAGCAAAGACCTGGAACCAACCCAAATGCCCATCGATGATAGACTGGACAAGGAAAATGTGGCACATATACACCATGGAATACTTTGCAGCCATGAAAATGATAAGTTTGTTCCTTTGTTGGGACATGGATGAATCTAGAAACAATCATTCTCAGAAAACTGACACAAGAACAGAAAATCAAACACTGCATGTGTGATGCTCCCCTCCCTGTGTCCATGTATTCTCAGCGTTCAACACCTGCCTATGAGGTGTTGAACACTGAGAACACATGGACACAGGGAGGGGAGCATCACACACTGGGGTCTGTTGGTTATGGGGGGGGAAGGGAGGGACAGTGGGGGGTTGGGGATGTTGGAGAGGGATAACATGGGGAGAAATGCCAGATGCAGGTTACGGGGGTATGGAGGCAGCAAACCACATTGCCATGTGTGTACCTATGCAACAATCCTGCATGATCTGCACATGTACCCCAGAACATAAATTACAGTTAAAAAAAAAAAAAAGATTCGCTTTTTCAGATTATATACATTAACTTCAAAATGGGAATCTCTATACGTACTATATGAATACCAGAAGAAATGGCCTGAATTTTGTGAAACAGATAAATATGGTAAAATTATAGAATTATAGAAGGATTTTTGTTAGAGCAAACAGCGGCAAATATGTATCAAGAAAGACAAATTATAAGACTTTATTGTAACTTACCATTGGTTTATTTACACATGTTTCTGAGGTACTAGATCTCTTATAAGGAAGGCAGGGTCTTTGTGCTTTTGTGAGCATTTATGTATGCATCTGCTTGAGATCATACTTCTCTGTCTTCTTTAGTCTATGTTAATTACACCATTTCTTAGTTATTTATATTGTGCCAAATTCTTACAACCTCTTAGTGTTGCTAAACTAAGATTGAGAACATTTAGAGTATTCGTGTTTGGTTAGTTGCAATTAAGATACTAACTCTCGTGTCAGTTTGCTGAGAATGATCGTTTCCAGCTTCCTCCATGTCTCTGCAAAGGACATGAACTCGTGTTTATTTATGGCTGCATTGTATTCCATGGTGTATATGTGCCACATTTTCTTCATCCAATCTATCATTAATGGGCATTTGGGTTGGTTCCAGGTCTTTGCTATTGTAAACAGTGCCACAATGAACACACGTGTGCATGTGTCTTTATAATAGGATGATTTATAATCCTTTGGGTATATACCCAGTAATGGGATTGCTGGGTCAAATGGTATTTCTATTTCTAGATCCTTGAAAAATCACCACACTGTCTTCCACAATGGTTGAAATAATTTACACTCCCACCAACCATGTAAAAGTGTTCCTATTTCTCCACATCCTCTCCAGCACCTATTGTCTCCAAAGTTTCTAATGATCGTCATTCTAACTGGTGTGAGATGGTATCTCAAAGTGGTTTTGATTTGCATTTCTCTAATGACCAGTGATGATGAGCATTTTTTCATATGTTTATAGAAAACCAAACACTGCATGTTCTCACTCACAGGTGAGTGTTGAACAATGAGAACACATAGACACAGGGAGGAGAACATCACACACTGGGATCTGTTCGGGGGAGGGGGCTAGGAGAGGGATAGTGGTGGGTGGGGAGATTGGGGAGAGATAACATCTGGAGAAATACCTAATATAGGTGATGGGGGGATGGAGACAGCAAACCGTCATGGCATGTGTTACAATCCTATGTTACAATCCTGCAAGATCTGCCCATGTACCCCAGAACTTAAAGTATATAAAGAAAAAAAAAAAAGAAACTAACTCTCTCACCATATTTTCAGTAAAATATAAGCATAAAATACTCATGGTATTTAAGAAATTAATTTTTTAGTATAAGGAAAATGTTGAATTAAAATGTCATCTGAATGTTATTGCATTTGAATAGTTGAATAGTTTAAGCAACTATTTTAACATTGATAATGAATTCCCAGCCTTTATTAACACACATTGGTCTGAGGCCATAAGAAATAAGATGCATTCGAGAGTGAATTTCAATCCGTAGTCTCATCAAAGTGATGGATACTCTAGTAATGGTCTTTACTCTTGTAATTTTTCAGCAGAAAGACACTAGATGACCTTGCACTCATTCTGTAATAATGAGTTTCATTTACACATCTTTCTCTGAGAAGATGAAATGATTAAATTGAGAAGTATTAAAAAAAGATTCAAATAACCTGAAAGCAAATTCTTAGTCAATAATAAGAGATTTGATGACAACCTGCTATATGCCACACAGTTGTGCTTATAGTTCATTAAAAATAATAATTAACTTCTATAATTTGAGGAAATTTTTATGAAAAGATTTAAAAATGAATTATTAATGCCATAATGTTGGTCTTTAATATTTTTCTATCATATGCAGTAAAAATAATTTGGGCATTTTAATTTCATGTTTTAAACCAAGTAAACTGAAATTACTTGTAAAATTAATAAGAAATGTTTGACACTTAGAGTAGTTGAAGTGTGTGTGGCCTGTTGAAAAATTAATATTGAATTTGTGAAGATTAATGACAGAGAAGGATGAAAAAATTTATACAACAGAAATTTTTATGATCCTCTATATAGCATTATAAGTTTGGTTTTTGTATTTCACTAGAGCTGGTAATTGGGAAGTAGTTAATGGTCTATTTTTGGGGTAGAGGTATATCACCCAAAGTCGACCTTGTTTTACCTCTATTTATATCATATTTTAAAGACATAAGTCTTTTTTTACTTAAAACATTTGGTTTTCACATTAATGATTTGAAATATGTACAGACATCTATTTGTATCTTGTGTTACAAATGAGGAGTGTGATTTGCAACAAGTGCATACAGCTGGTAAGTAGTAGAGCCAAGTCTCAAACCTATACCTTTAGATTCCAAGTTCAATTCTCTTTCAAGGGATTTAAAGTATTTGCCCAATATTATTTCCCAGAACAGCCCATTATTAGCTCAGATTGGGCTCCAACTCAGGACTTTTGACAAAATGTAAATTCCAAATTTCTTTTCTCCACTATCCCACCTTTTTTTTTTGGGGGGGGGCGCATTCTTCTATAGAGCTAAGGCTTTAGTTACATAAATTATAATAAATTAATATGTCTGTCTGTAGGTCTTAGGTTTCCCTTGGGTAAAATCATGACATTGGGACTTCTGATTTTCTAAGCTTCCTCCCTCAGTCTAGTGTAGGGTATACTTGGATAAAAGATAATTTATACTTGGGAGAACACGCATTGGCAACCTTAGTACCATGAATGATTAATATGCAAATAAACATAAAGAGCAACTTACATATCAAGTAAAAAAATATGCACAATAAAATATGCAAAGGATAAAAACGGGCAATTAATGGAAGGATTATAAAAATGACCAATGTAAAAAAAAAAAGTCAAGGTAACTGGATTTTACAAAGCACTGGTGAAATCATAGCTTACTAATGCTTGATTGGTTGTTTGGAATCCCATTCTGCACCCAGGAGCAGGGAGGAAGCTGTGGAGAGACTAAGCCTGAATTCATGTAAATAGCCCACAAGTTCAAGAATGAAAAATATCAAAAAAAAAAAAAAGTGGCCAATAAATTTAAGAAAGAGCTCACAATTTCTCTGGAAATCAGTAGCAAGGTATTTACTTGTCAATATATTAGCAAACATTAAAATTATTAATATTAAATATAAACAGTCTCCTTATATAGTTAGAAGGAGCATAAAATAAGGAGTTAATTTAGAGGACAATTTGGCAGAATTGATAAATAAATCAAAATGTTATATATTTCAAGT